>LPNX011142446.1:0-78435 GCA_001517045.1 Pseudotsuga menziesii | reverse complement strand
ACTTTCTCTGGGAGGAAGCCTCAATCTAGAGAACACCAAGTCTCTCTCTGAAGTACTCGAACTTCAGCCTAGCCAATGGCTTCGTCAATACATCAGCTATTTGTTCCTCTGTCGCAACATACAGGAGCTTCACTGGTCCTCTCTGCACCATATCCCTGATATTGTGATACTTGATCTCTATATGGTTTGACTTGTCATGAAACACTGGATTCTATGACAACTTCACGCAACTCTGGTTGTCACAATGTATACAAGTAGCATCTAACTGGAGATCAAATATATCAGACAGTAGCTTCCGCAGCCATACTACCTCACAACTAGCTGAACAAGCTGCGACATACTCTGCTTCAGCTGTACTCAGTGCCACACAGGATTGCTTCCTGCTAAACCAAGAGATCACACCTGATCCCATACTGAAGCAACATCCCAAAGTACTCTTCCTGTCGATGGCACTGCCTTCCCAATATGAATCAACATAACCCTCTAGGTTAATCTTCTAATTCACATCGTACTTAATCCCATAATCAATTGTACCCTTCAGGTACCTCAGAATATGCTTTGCAGCCTTCAAGTGAACATTTCTCGGATTTGTCAGGTACTGGCTCAAGGTTTTCATAGCAAAGCAAGTATCTGGTCTCGTGTTCGTCACGTACATCAATGACCCAATCATCTGACGATACATCGTAGCATCAACCGTCTCTGATGAAGCATCAATCAATAGCTTCAGGTTCGATGCCATAGGTGTGGCCATGCAGTCCATCATCCTGAACCTCTTCATGATCTCTACTGCATACTTCCCTTGTCCAAGGAAGATTCCATCTACACTCTTCCACACCTCCATACCTAGAACAATAGTGCATCGACACATAACAGGAGCATCACTGGTCTTCTGTCTTCAAACTTGAAGCAAAGGTTGGAATCCGCTTTACTCTCAGTAAATCCTAGAGTCATCAGTAATCTGCCCATCCTGTCATACAATGTTGAACCTTATATCTTCTGTAGTCACTCCCTCTGAAGCGAAGCATCATACTCCCTCTGTCTTCTGTGCTCTATGCACTGAAAACATTCTGTACTGGAGTGACAAGTAGTATCCATCTAGTGTATATAATTTCATCTTCAACCTTGTAGCAAAGGTTAAGATCTTCATCAGGCTCATCAGGTATGTGTTTAAACTCTTACTGGCTGCAAATGTCTCTTCGTAGTCTAGGCCTTCTTTTCATGAGAAGCCTTGTGCTACGAATCTTACTTTGTATCCCACGATGTTTCCATCTACTGCATGATGGAACTATGAACTTCTCTTTAGGTCTCGATACTGTTCCCAGACATCATTCTTCTTGAACTGATCTTCCCTTTCTTCTTGGTGGCTGGAAGGTTCTGCATCAATGATGTCACTGCACTCGTCATATTATTCTTTGTCTTTGAACTGTCGTCACTTGTTCTTCAGAACAAGTCTTCATTCTTCTTTGCTTGTAGGCAATTATGTATGCGATCTTTCCTACAAGTCAAATGCAATTGTATGGTTAGAAACATTTCATAAGGAATATTTATACTGGAAAATACTTATGCATAAATATATGATCATGCAACTACTTTAGCCAATACAACATTCATCCATATCTCATTGAAAATTTCTAGATGCCTTCCATCTCTACCAGGACAACATTGAGATTGTGCACTAATCCAATATGTCAGCAAAGAGGTTTAATTCTAGATAAGTAGCAATGGATAATTTGTATAGCCCCATGAGCTACTTACCCATTACGTGCACATTAGTAGTATTCTGTCATTAATGCAAACATCCTATCATGCATAATATAGTAATTGAATATAAAAAAATTCATAACAAAATAATATAATGAAATGACAATTGAATATTTATATTTATTTGTTTCAAGGGTAGACTCCTTCTTGAGCCTTCAGCTTCATCGTCTTCTTCATTCATAATAGCATCGTTTCTTATCCAAAAGGTAAGGTGGATAAGAAGTTCTTCAAGAGTTGAGTTCTTCATATTCCTCATTGCTTGAGGGATATTCTTTGGATGGAAAGAGCTTGATCTTCAGCTGCTCCCACCTTCTCTTCTTGAGATTCTTCTTCTTGTGAGTTCTCTTTCTAGAGTCTATTGAAATTAATCACTTCCTTCTAGCACACATTCCTCACATGAATGAATTCCACGATCCTGGGAGGCCATTCAAGGTGGCCATCACCACTTTTGCATTCTTCACTTTTTCTTTTACCGCTTCAAGTTGTTCTTTGATTTGAGAGACTCTTATGACTGCATGGTCTCTGCATTCTGGATCTTCACATTCTTCAACTGGTTTCTTTAAGTCATATTCTGATTTTGTTCTTCCCTTCAAATAGCTTGAAATTCTGGAAGACCTTCAACAGCTTTATTTGGAATGCAATAGGTAGTGCTCTGTAGTGCACATGTGCAAGCCTTCTATGCCAAAGCTCATTTGGCTTTACCATATCATGGATCAAGGCTTGTTCTGGATGACCCTTCAATTTGTACAAGCCTCCTTCTTGTTCTCCAATCACTACCGCATCATCAATTTTATTTCCTTTTGGCCACATGATGACTTGACCATCGATGAATGCAACCCACATTCCTTTTGCATCCAAGGCTGAAATGGATAGAATATTCTTCTTAAGTCCTGGAACAAACAATACTTCTTTCATTGTTAGAGACTTACCAGAGTCTAGCTTGTATGAAGATTCCCCACTACCTTTTATTGGATATTGGTAGTCATCTCCTAGTTTCACCTTGTGAGGTGATTCATTTCTGACATTCTTACAAAGGATTCCTTGAATCTCGTCATATGTTTGGAAGCCCCACTGTCTATAAGCCAATCATCATTTCCATGAGTAATGTTACCTGTGAGAGCTGATATCAGAACATATTCATCCTTTCTTGAAGAGTCTTCACTTTCATATATGGATCTCTTTCTGGATGTTTCATCATCCTCTGCAGCATGAGCATGATGTCTTCTTTGGCCTCGTCTCCCTCTGAAACTGGAACCTCTATACTCATGTAGGTGTCCAATCCAGTTTCTTCAAAGAGATCAAATACTTCTATGCTTGGAATTTTTCAACTTCACCAAGCTTATCATCAATCTATTGTGATAGATCATATTGAAATGAGAACCTCAAATGGAAATACAAAAGATTAGATCTTACCGATTTGAGGTGTCCGTCCTTGTCCCGGAGTTTGCTGATCTAGGGTTTGTCGTAGAAACCCTAATTTTAAAAACTTGGAAACTTTCAGATCTTATTGGACAAACAGATATATCTCTTCAAATGGAGCTGTCCAATGTACTCCTTTTCTGAAAATAGTGGAGGGAAGCTCCCAAAACAAGAAGCCCTAATTTACTGATTTCTTCTGCAGAAATTCATGTTACTGTTTCTATGATATATCTGAAATTACTGATCCTATGTGTTTGAAATTTCGTACTGAGGTAAATTTACATGTCCCTAATACAAAACCACAGGTTTCATCAGAATTGGTTTCACCATTTTGGATTTATGATCCTTTTACCAAGGTGACCTGTTACAGGACTGTTCAGAACAACGAAGTTGTACGGAATGCCACATGTCACTGGTTCATCTTCTGAGTCTGATATTTAGACCACCAAAAGTACAGTCCGTGCCCTTTCTAGAAAATTTTCAGGAGTTCCATGTGGACCACTGTAGCTCAAGATATTTCAGATCTCCCCAGATGTCCTGTTTAGGGATGAATTCTGGAAGAGGCTGGAACACTAACTGGGAGAGATCATATCTCCTGGAGTATAGCTAATCTGAGTCTGATTTTTGGACACAGGATTCATCAAGATTTTATATTCGTTAGATGAAAGTTTCAGCTTCTGAGACTTCGCCAATCTCGAAATATAGCGACTGTACCAAAACTTAGCAGTTTTAGTATTTAGGGTTTCTCCTAGCTCAAGGTCAAACTAGGGTTTGACTTTCCTGGAGTTTCACCCAACCAAATTTCTTGATCCAGGTCTCTAAAATTCGTTTTTGATGAGGAGAATAACCCTATGCTGGTCTCACTCAAAAATTCATGTTCTGTAGAAATCCCTAATTTCCACATCGAAACTGAAAATGCTTGAGATTGAATTCTACATCGACAGAAAGATGCACCCTTCAATGGGGAGTCATCTTAGCATACTTTTGCTGAAAATCTGTGGAGGAAGATCCACAAAATAGGAATCTCTAGTTCCTGTAGCTACACAATGTCTTCTTCCTAGGTTAGCTCTGATACCATGTCAGTTTTTCATCACATTTAAGCTAACATTATGATCTTAGGATCTATTCACTGAGAGAATAACAAGCACGGCAATAAAACACAAGCACATCACAAGAGACAAGAGACACAAAGAGTTTTCCTCAGGGAAACCATAAAGGAGAAAACCCCGCAACTTCCTCTAAGATAGAATCAACACCAAAATAGTAAGAGATCTCCCAAAACAATAGTAGTCTTCTGTCTTCTGTCTAGTCCCAAAATTTCCTTCTCCAGTAGTGCGCCACACTTGGGAGAGCAAGTGATGTATTTCACAAGTGATAAATAGAGAGACTCCCACTCTCTATTTATATTCATCCATTCACTTGAATTTCCTTTTCACACATAGGCTCAACCTAATAATTACTACTCGATCCTACACCTTAATTAGTGTATAATAACTCAAGTGCCCCGAAACTGTGGGGACTTACCTAATGACTTGATATGACTTGATTACATTATTAATCCTCCCAATCGCAACATCGGGGCATGACCACATGACTCAAATACAAAATAGAAACATCCCGGAATAAACATCGGGTTACAATACATAAGATACATAGAAGAATACATTCCGAAGTTACATATACATCAACACATAATGCAAGGAAAGTGAGCAAGATAAGGACACTCGGGGAACGTCTCCTCAAGGTAAAGGGTGTCAAGTTGCAAAGGAAAAATGATACAAGGTGAAGCGATGATGAGAACAAAGATGAGGGCTTATACAACGAGCTAAAAGCATGGAAGCCGACATCAGGCTCAAAAGTGCGAGCAGGGCACATGCAAATGCAATTACAACTTGAACAACAAGGTGATGCCAATAAACAGTTGTGAATCCAACTACCAATCCTGTCTCCAAGAAACAATAACATCAGGATCATATTCAGAAGAAAAGATCCGATGCAGGTCACTTTCGCAGAAACACATGTGACTTTGCTATCTTCCACAAAAGGTAAAGTCAAGGCAGAAACAACCGAAGAAGATTCTATAGAACCAAGGCTCGAGGGTTTATAATCAATAAGATCAACCTCAGAAGGAGAGAAAAAATCAACAAGGGAAATCGAGTCTACAGGAACAAACTCAGTATCACAGGAGTTGAAAAATTCATAAGAAAAATCAAACTAATCAAGATCACTGACTTGCTGTTCAAAGGAAGAGTCACAAGACTCAACAAGACTAACATAAGAAGAAAGGTCAGGCTTACTAGGAAAATCAGGGTTAGACTTAGTCACAACTGAACCAAAATCCAAAATAAGGTCAGACTGTATCAAAGACTCTAGGAAGACTTCATCTGAAGGAAGGAGATCATCCGAGATAGGACACATGTCTAAACTTTCAAATGGATCAAAAGAGTGGAGAAAAGGCTCTACAGTCTGTATAGGATGACTCACCCATTCAACTACTGGGACCAAGTCCCGAGAAGGTAAGCATGAAAACAAAGGCTGCTTCTCAGTAGCAATTGAACACAAAGGACAAGAGGCCACATAGTTCACCTGTGGTGGGTTCGTGTCTATAGAAACACTGGGAACCAATAAAGGAAAGACCTGGTCTCTAGTTAGGTCAGGAGATGGATCAATAAAATCCAACTGATCGATAGTGACAATTTCTTCTCCATGATAAAGTACATCACACGAAAGAATGTTGACACCACAGCATAGACATAATCACGTCCAAGGAGCATATTAAAGTCCAAGGGGTCTTCTATCACCATGAAGTCAACTAAGATGGTCTTCCCACCCAAAGTAACAGGTGTTTGAGCAAGAATTCCCAAGGCTATACAAGTTCTTCTATCAAACGCCAGTAACTAACTAGCAGTCGACATAAGGGTAGGAGATCCCATGCCTTGCCAAGCACGAGCAGACAAGATACTAACTGAGGCTCCTTCATCAATAATACAACGAGCAATAATATAGGGTTCAACTTTGACCTTTATCTGGAAAGGTGCAACAGAAGGAAGGCGCGGCTCAACTAGGCTATCCCAATCAAAGGAAGCAATCCGAGAGCTTGGTGGGGGTTGATTCGAAGCAAGTTCAGTGCCCCCTTGTTCAGTAAGTTCTGAACTGGTAGTGAAGAAAATGTGACTAGTAGACACTTCAGTCTCCAAAGGAAGAGTGGGATTGATCGATAATGAAATCGATTCAACCGCTTCATGAAAGTCACTCTCTGAAGGGAGAGTGGGATTGACCAAATATGACATTGGTTCAATCACATCAGGATCAATCTTCGAAAGAAGAGTGGGATCGACCAAATCTATTATTGGTTCGACCACTTGATCAACCAAAGGTTGAGTAGGTTGTTGAGAAACTATAGGTTGTTTAGGAGAAGGAAAATCTTGAGTCTTGGACCACACTCTTCGCACCTCTGCGATAGCAGGGCATAGATGAGTAATATGATCTCCCTCACATATAATACAAGGGAACTTAAGTTTTCACTTCAAATGACCAGTTTTCTCAACGGTGTCAACATGACTAGCAGTGGATGACTGTTTGCTCTCAACATGACCTACAGAGGATGAGAGTTTTCCCCCAGCATGAGCTACAGAGGCTGGGTGACTGGGTCCAACCTAAGTAAGAGAGCTTGGCGGTTGAGAGACTTCAGAATGTTCAAAAACGAGATGACCATTAAACCAAACTCTTCACACCTCTACAATAGAAGGGCATTTATAAGTAAGGTGGTCTCCCTCACAAAGATTACAAGGAAACTTGGGCTTGTGTTTTGAACGGGTAGTCTTTTCAATAGTGTCAGCATGACTTGCAGTGTCTAACGGATTGTCTTCAGCACGAAGCACAGAGGCTGAGAGACTGCCCCCAGCATGGCTTGCAGAGGCTGAGAGACTAGGTCCAACATGACCTACAGAGGTTGGATGGGCACCACCAACATGAAAAAAAGAGGTTGAATGGTTAGGATCAACATGCTTTGCAACAGTTGAGTGTGTGCCCCCAGCATGAACAACAGAGGCTGGGTGGATGGATCCAACATGAACAACAGAGGTTGGATGGGGAGGTTCAACTTGAACAACAGAGGTTGAACAGGTGCCCTCAGCATGCACCGCAGAGGCTGAGTGACTAGATCCGACATGACCTGAAAAGGTTGGAAGGATCCCACCAGCATGATCAACAGAGGCTGGATGGTGAAGATCAACTTGACTTGTAGAGGTTGAGTGCTTAGATCCAACATGACCTGCAGAGGTTGGATATGTTCCCCCAGCATGAACAATAGAGACTAGGTGGTGAGGTTCAACTTGAATTGCAGAGGTTCCGACATGACCTGAAAAGGTTGGAAGGATCCCACCAGCATGATCAACAGAGGATGGATGGTGAAGATCAACTTGACTTGCAGAGGTTGAGTGCTTAGATCCAACATGACCTACAGAGGTTGGATAGGTTCCCCCAGCATGAACAATAGAGACTGGGTGGTGAGGTTCAACTTGAATTGCAGAGGTTGAACGGGTGCCCCCTTGCTTATGTTCCTTCTTCCTATTCCTCCTTCTTTTACTCCTTTTAGACCGTCGGTTACTAGTATCAGTACTTTCACCGCATGAGGTAGAAGGAGGAGGAGAATCAACTACAGGTGAAGGGGAAGCAGTGTTTTGATGCCCTTGATATAAGGAGCTTACTTGAGAAGCATCAGGAGCATTCAGGAGAGTTGGAGTGGAAAACAACCACACCGGTAGCCCTAGGGTGAATCCAGGAAGATTCAGGGTGGCCATCAAGGGAGCACCAACATTCCCCATGAGAGGAATAGTACAAGGAGTTCCCTGCATGGGGATCTCTTGGTTGGTGTTCAAAGGGGTGTTAGCCATAGTTTCAAACAAGGAGACAAAGTCTGAGGTTGATAGGCAACCAAAACTACAAAGCACACACCTGAAGGCACACTAAGTACAGACAAACCACACAGCACTCACTAAAAATTCCTAAAGCCAAACAGACAAACAGGTATAAGATATACTTTCCAAAAGAAAGCTGATAGACAGTTACTTGACGTCCCTGTACATTTTCTTAGGCACAAGCGGAGGAATCACCCACTGCCCTCCCACACTTTCTACCGGGGTTACCTTCCAAGTCCGTCCAAGGTCAACCAGAAATAACCTTTCGGTGTACCTGTGTATGAACCCTAGATGTCAAAGAGACTAAAGGCTACCTTAACTATATTGACATTCTGGGGGGACAGTCGTCAGCCGAACTCGTACGCATGGGCAGGGTAGCTGAGCCCGAAACTCTATCTAGGACAGAATCCCCAGATGCGTAAAAGTCCTGAGTTACATTTTGACAAGGATTCAGAGGGTTATCTCCTCTGTCCAAGCCTCCATGCGGCCTAGTGCTTAACTCCTGTTTGAGAGGAGCTTCCCAGATACAATCAATGTAGAAAAGGATTTACCTAGTGATTGGCCAACTACGTCTGAAATTTAACACTTGTGGGGAGTTGAAACTCCCTATCCCACAAGTCTAGCCTAAGCTAGTTGGAGTATGACCCTATAAAATAAAACTTACTAGTGAATTTTAAATTATATCGTTTATTTTAAGGGCTGTTTTTAGTCAGAGGGTAAATGGCATGAAACTTATGTGGTGTTTTGACTCAAAACTGAAACGAAATGACTAAGCAAAGAGATATGAAATGCAAAAATAAAAAACTATTCTCTTTATATTTTCAAATAGAAAACTTGAAATCCAAAAAAGAACAAATTCTTTTTATATTTTTTCAAAAACAATGATATGCCATGCAATCTAGACTAAAAACCTAATCTACATGCATATAAAGCAAACATATGTTTTTGTATTTTTATTTTATAAATGCAAAATAAAAATCAGCCTATCAACTAATGCAAGCAAGTACTGTAAGCAAAGCAAATAGACAACTACTCTACACCCCACAAACAAACCCTAGGTTTCCCTAAAGTTAGATATCAACCTCTCTTGAAAAGAAGGCTTACAAAAGTAAACAAGCCAACAACTTTGGAATGAAGAGACTGAGCAAAAAGACCGACATAAACAAAGGTCAATAAGTCCCAAGCATCAACCTAAACCTACAAACAAAGGCTTCTCAGTACCTTGTCCAACAAGGTCAAGCCAAAGAAGGAGGTAGGGGGGCAAGCAGCACAAACAAGTATAGGTTCTTTTTAATTTTCTTTTATAAATGCAAAAGAAAAACTACCTACAAAGCAAAGTATGTAGATAAGAAGAACAAAGCAAAAGGAACTCTGCTATACAACCACCAAACAAACTCTAGAATGCCCTAAAGTCAGTATAAACCCTACTTGGAAGAAAGGCTTGCATAAGAGACAAGACAACTATTTTGGCACAGTGAAGTTAACCAACAAAAGAAGAAGGAACGCAACACCAACAAGCTTCTGAAATCAAACAAATATCACTGACATAAGCTGACCAGAAACATAAACCAAAAATCAAACCAAGCAAAGAAGGTGGGGGAAAGAGAAAAGAACAAACCCTAATGCTATAAAAGGCTTACCACCTAGATAAAGAACAACCAAAAGAAGATGACACTAAATCCCTGGAGTCATGCACCTGCAAGGACCCTAAAAGACCTACCCAACACACCTTCAAACAGAAGAAAAAATCACAAAAGAGGAAAAAACATTGTTTAAAGGGGGATTCGCGACTGTCTATAATTGCAACCCGCGAATGACTCATGATTGTTCAGTATAGCAACCCGCGAATGCAAGCAAGTATTCGTGACTGTTCAGAAGAGAAACTCGCGAATGGTTGGAAAAATTCCCAAAAAGTTCAAAAACCACGTTAAGAAGGCAGGGGAAGTGTGCTATCAGATTTATAAAGTGTTCCTAAGTGGCAAGAAGGACCTGAAACAATGTAAAAGGCTGAAAGAAATCAAGAGAAACCCCAAACAGACAAGGCTTTCCCCAGCGGAGTCGCCAGTTCTGTTGTAAAGGAAAGTATCCTATGGCTAGGGTTTAAGAGGCCATCAACGTACTGGGGTTGAAAGAGAGATGCACAATGTTCAGCAAGCATATATAAGCAATATTATAGATGAGAAAGGTCCTTACCTGACTAACTGAAGGCTGGTCCAAGTTTCTCTTCAATCCTCTTCTTGCTCCTCTCGCTCCAAGAGACCTGCAAAACAAATTATACCTTCCTCAAACCATTATGACCACATATAAAACAATGATAATCAAATAAACATGAACTAATGATCTGAATAACATCATCATATGATCAGAAACAGAGATTCAATCACACATTGAACATTGATTTGGGAAGAAGAAGGACATCACATCTTTATTAATCTTGAAAACAAGTACAAGTATACCTTCTCTTCAAGTTTGGCACCTCACGAAACCTTGATCCAGTTCTGCTGCTTCTCTTCTCCAAAGAACTCAGCCTCTAAGCTCGGCAACAAAAGGGGAAGACCTCCAGGGCAAAGGTGTGGGAAAAGAGAGTCCCAATTCCTCCAGCATAACAATGCAGAAATTCAAGTCCTCCATCATGGACCTCCCTACCTCTATTTATATGGTAAAGGAAGAGTTAGGGGCGAAGACAAAGTGGTTACAACTGAATGAGTCAGTTGTAAAACTACCCAAAATAACCAAAAAGGCGTGTTTTTATGTTTAAATGTTGAGAGACCTATTCGCGACTATGGAGAAGGAAAACCCACAAATGATCCATGAGTTTCCATAAGAGCAACCCGCGAATACAAGCATCCGCGACTTGTACACGAGACTCGCGTATGATTCTCGACTTGCCTATAAGGAGAGTCCTGTATACACAAAAAAAACATTTTTAAGGTTTTTTTTGGCATTCTCAGACTTTGGTGTGTTCTAGAAAGTTTTAGCTAACGGAAATACCTTTCCAACGGTGTAGAGATAAGGTCAAATGGAGTTATAGAACTCAAGATATGGGTCCTCCAATATAGGTGTCTTTTCAGTGACTTTCAATGACTTTCATGAAGTGTCGTCATGGAAATGTCAACATGCGACGGGATCATGGGAAAGTAGTCATAGGCAGAGACGTGTCATTTTAAGCTATAACACATTCCCATGCCATTTTAGCACTTTTTTGTGCCTTTGGAATTTTGTCCCTTTTCATATGAGTCCTCCTGCATGCCTTTCTTTCTGAATTTTAATTCAGGCTCCTCTATCCCATAGTGTCCTTTTGTGTGAGTGGTGTATTTCATGTTTCAGCTCACGGACGGAGAGGAACTTTCAGCAATTTAGTACTTATGGTTCAGCATTTGCTTTAATGTATGATGCTTTCATAGGAGTTTTTTACTCTTATTTTCCTTTTGGCATTCGTTTCTTGGCATGGGATCATTTATATTTAATATACTATTCACCTTGCTTCCTTCCATGGGTCCTCTTCTGTCGCCCCTTAGAACATTTTAAGCGTGAAGTGGATGGAGCCTCAACATAGTATTCCAGACTCTTTGAATCTAGTTTATTTCACAGGGGTTAAGCAGGAATTTAATGCACACATAGCTATTCGAGAAAACTGCTAAACTGGAAGAAGTTCTTTCAGATAAACAACAACACACAGTCTGATACCCAAAACGTTTATCAATCCCAAAAATTTTGGATGTTCCCCATTCAACCGCAGGTTCGTTCCTCTTATTGAAATCAATAAAACTTAAACTAAAACAAACTGAAAAAACATGACTCAAAAGACAGCCAAACAACTTATTTATATACAAGATAGAAGAACTCAAAGAAAATCGGGAAAAATAAGGCTTGAGAACCAAACCATTTACTGGTAAGTTCTCTTCCCACCCCTGTAGATCTTGCAACTTATAAGTAGAAGGGCCAAGCTTTGCTGCAACCTGAAAAGGGCCTACCCACAACTATTGGAATTTAGTATCCTTTCCTTTCTCATCATGGGGATGGTCCCATTTGAGGACTAAATATCCTACTTCAAAGTCTTTTGTTCCATCTTTATGCTTGTCGAACCATCTCTTTACTAACTCTTACTGTTGCTTAAAGTGTTCCCTGGCTTTAGATCTAGCCTCTTCTTCTTTCAAACGATTGCATATCCTCATCTGCAAAACTTCATTCTCTGACCCCCTGGACTCTTGGGCTATTATGGAAGAGGGTAGCATGATGTTGGGGGGAAGAATGGCTTCTTTACCATACACAAGGGTATACGGTGACACTCCTATCGCAGACTTGGGGGTGACTCTATCGGCCCAAAGGGAGTTCGGTAGTGTTGAGTGCCAGCTCCTCTGGTTTTCTATCACAGTCTTCTTTAAAATCCTAATCGTATTTTTGTTAGTGGATTCAGCGAGGCCATTTCCTTGTGGATAGTAGTTAGTAGAATAATGCAATTTTATCCCTTTATCATGAGCAAAAGCAGTTAATTTAATTGATGAAAAGTATTTAGCATTATCAAAAACTAACGAAACTGGAACTCCAAACCTGGTCATGATGTGGTCTTGTAGGAAGATGATGACCTCGTCTTCATTTATCTTGTGCAGCGGGATAGCTTCAACCCAGCGAGTGAAATAATCAGTCGTGGTCAAAATGTATTTGTGTTGCAGAGAGGAATTCGGTTTTATTTCTCCAATAATATCCAGACCCCAATTCTCGAACGGCTCCGTGATCATCACAGGATTTAGGGGTACTGCAGCTTTAGGCTGCCTCCCGCTACACCTTTGGCAAATATCACACTTCCTAACATGTGCGTGTGCATCTTTGAAGAGAGTAGGCCAATAGTAACCGACTCTAAGGATTTTGTGGGCTGTAGTATCTCCTGAATAATGTCCCCCAGCAGGCCCGTCATGCAACTCTGTCATTACTTTCTTCACATCTTCCTTTTCTAAGCATCTGAGAAGAACCCCATCATAATTCTTTTTGAATAATAATCCTTCAACAAGCTGATAGGAAACTGATTTAAGACGTAGCGCTCTTCTTTGCTTGGAATTCCAATGTTATGGAAACAACTCTGCCTGCAGGTAATGCACAAGGTCTCTGTACCAAGACTCGGGAGCTGTAAACAAAGGACATACCTCCATTACATGTAATTCGGCTTCATCTTCCCAGGCGTGTTCTTCATCTTTTCCATTTTCAGTCATTTGTTTGCACAACCCTTGTCCTTTAACTATAGATGCCGGTTTGAATTCAAGGTTGTACTCTTGAAGAGTTGTTACCCAGTAGCCTCTTCTTTCTCCTATCTCCTTCTGTATAAGAAGAGACCTTACAGCTGGGTAGGGGACGATCACCCTGGTTCTATTTTTAAAAATATAAGGCCTGAATTGCTTTACTGCTTTAAATACAGCGTAAGCTTGTTTATCAACAGCTGGGTAATTCAATTCGGCCCCCTGTAGACCGGTACTCATAAAGGATATTGGGAATTCATCCCTCCCATCTTCCTTTTGGGTGAGCACAGCTGCTAGTGAATCATCGGATGTAAACGTATACAAGATAAAATCTTTGTCAAAATCTGGGCTTTTCAGAGAGGGTGCGTACGCAACAGCAGTCATGATTTTGCTGAAAGCATTCTTTTCAATCTCAGTCCATTTGAATTGTGCATTTTGCTTTACCATCTGCTGCAGCGGCTTGACAATCTGAGCAAAATCAGGCACAAATCTTCGCATGAAGTTTATCGTTCCCATAAATGATTGAATCCCCTTTTTATTATGGGGCAAGGGGATTTGTTCAATAGCCTTAATTCTTTCTGGATCTATAGAGATTCCTTTCTTCGAAACTATGTGACCCAGCAACTTTCCCTCCGTGACAGCGAACACACACTTCTTAGGATTGAGTGAGATGCCATATTTTCGACAGCGTTCGAAAATTTGCCTTAAGTGAAACGTGTGCTCTTCTCTTTTTTTCAAGAATATTGTAATATCATCCAGGTACACTACAGCACTACGGCTAATCAATCCATGAAAAGCTATGTCCATAGCCCTCTGAAATGTTGCTCCAGTGTTTATAAGCCCAAAGGGCATCCTTCTGTAGGCAAAGGTTCCCCATTTAGTCCTGAATGTGGTCTTCAATCTGTCTTCTTTGGCTACTAATACTTGATTGTAGCCAGAGAAACCGTCTAATAATGAAAATAGTTCAGAACCTGAAACCATTTGTAGCAGTTGCTCCATGGGTGGAACGGGATAGTTATCTTTGTCTGATACACAGTTTAGGTTCCTGAAATCCACGCAGAGTCTGATTTCTCCATACTTTTTCCTTACTGGTACCAGATTTGATACCCACCCAGAGTGTCTAACTTTGAAAATCATTCTAGCATCCAATAATTTCTTCACTTCACTCTGAATCAACGGTTCCAATTTTGGATGCATTTTTCTTAACGGTTGCTGATATGGCTTGATGCCTGCTTTAACAGGGACGACATGCTTGATGATGCCGGTGTCGTATGTTTTCAAATATTCATACGTCCATGCGAAAACATCTTTATATTGTTTAAACAGACTGACGAACTTGTCTCTTTCTGTTGGTGAACAACATTTGCCAAGATTCACAAATTTAGGATTCGTTTTAGTCCCTAAATTTATCAGCTCAAACTAAAGAGATGAGCTATGGGTCTTCACGTTGGCTGGTCTTCTGAACTTCTCATTTAAATCAAACATTTTTTCTAACGTTTTGACTCCTTTAGGAATGAAATTATCGTACTTCAGCTCAGCCTGATGTTCTTCATCGTCTATGATTGCTCTTTTAAACACCTCGTCATTTGTTAAACATTCTATAATTTGCTGGTCATCATTGAACACTCGTAGGTTCGTAATCATATCAGGTACAGAGGGCCTGAAAAGTAATTCAATAGAGCATCAATTGTTAGTGGGTACCAACCTAGCGGCTGATGTGGCCAACAAGTCAGCCGCTGTGTTTTTAATTCTTGGAATTGAAATAATATTGAATGCAGTAAAACATTTAAGCAGGTCCCATACCTCATTTTGGTAATCTTTCAAGTGAGGGGAAACACAATGTATTTGATTCCTGATTTGTTTCACAATAATTTCAGAGTCTCCAAAAACTTTTAAATTACTTACCTTTAATTCAATCGCTTTCCTCAAGCCCTGCACCAGCGCTTCGTACTCAGCTGTATTATTAGTATGTTCAAACTCTAATCTACAAGAAAGAAAATGTTTATTCTTCTGAGGGTCAATCAGGACACAGCTGGCCCCTGACCCTTCTAATGTCTTAGAGCCATCAAAAAACAAAATCCAAAAATCACTAACTACCGAATGTGAATCTACTCCTACTGCTAAGTCTACTATTTTACAGTCAATCTCATCAGCCTGTGAGAATCGAAGGAGATCAGGCTGAGTGTCTGATGTGTTGCTGGCTTCTTCTGCTTGGTAATTTCCAGGTTCCAATTCAATAAAGTAGTTTCCCAAGACAGAATCCACTGGTTCATTCTTCTCCTCTAGTTGAGTAACATTGTACTTCATGTGAGGTTCTCTTAGAATCTTAATCTGGTTCGGACTCCCTTTGTATGGAAACCATAGATGCGACCAATTTGAGGTGAAATATCCATTTAATTTGGCCGACCAATCTCTGCTCAGGACAAGACCGTAAGCATCTGGTATATCAGCCACCACAATGTTAATAACTTGTCATACTTTGTCATTGGATGCCAGACGGACTAGGACATCTTCCATCTCACCAATTACCTTTACATCTGTCCTATCCAACTGAACAACCCTCCACATGGATGGCTTAGGCTGCCCATTTATCTTTTTACAGACTGATACGGGCATGACATTAACTGACGCCCTTGAGTCTACCAGACAATTGTGCACGTTATGATTAAAAATTTCAAATGTGAGGAGGAAAGGTGGATGTTTGCTTATAGACTTACCTCCAACGCTGGTTTCTCCAATTTCTTCTTCCTCTTGAGGTTGATTATCCATGGGCAGCTTCTCATCCGATGCTTCAAGTGCTTTCAACAGTCTTTCTTTTTTGCTGTGGCACTTTACACATTTCGAATAGTGGAACATTCGCTTTTACCTTCTTTAAATCCTCCATGATGTCATAATATCGGCTGCTCAATGTGATGAGGTTTATCAGCATTCATCTTTTCTTCACTTGGCTTGGCCCACTCGTCATTCTGCCTAGGATCTTGGCTGGTAATAGTGAATTCTAGAGTTTTATCATCCAAGGATTTATGTTGAAATTTCTTCTTAACATTTCTCTACAGCCTCTTAATATTTGGGAGTATGAGACTATCTTCTTTAACCGTCCCTTGGCTCCTTGTTGTTGCGTTGGTTTCCATGACTTCCTTGTACCCCTGAGTCTTTTCCTCTTTAGCATCAAATAAGGAAACAGAATTCCGCAAAGCCATAGTTTCCTCTTCTTGTTCTTTCGCGGAAGTAGTATTCTCTTTCCTTTCCTCATCTTCATCTTCTGTTAATCTAGAATCCAACATCTGATTCATGACCAATGTCATTGAGTTCATCCATTGCGGGCAATTCTTTTCAGAGTGGGGCTGTTGGTGGAAAGTGCAAAAATTTTCCATCCCTATCTATATCAAATTCATAGATGCAGAGTTGTGTGGAGGCGGGCGAGACTGGTTGTTGTCCTCTTTTTTCTTGTAATAAGGCCTATAAAACTTTTGTGTTTCCTTCTCTTTCTCCAAATCTATGATTTTTTTGGAAATCTTCTACATCATTTTTGCCATATTTTCATAATCTGGCGATTTTTCTTCCTTAGGATTAGTAAACAATAAGGCTTTTCTTCCTGCACCTTCCTCTCCTGACTGTTCTGGATAGTATTCAATGCTCTCTTTCAGCTTCCACTACTTCTGCTTCTTCATATGTTTCCGTCAAAGTAGGGTTGGCCCTACCTTTGGCAAACATGGCCAAATCAGGGCCTAAAGCTGAAGTATAATATTCAATCAGAACTTTGTCTAAAGGTTTATCTGTTTTAGAAAAATTCTTGAGATAGGCTGCAAACCGTTGTGTGAAACTGTGCACCTTTTCCTTTCTTTCTTTCTTCAAAGTGCATAGCCCTTTCATGAGGGATGCATGAGTTTTCTGAGTTGCATACTTAATTCTGAAAATTCTCTTGAAGGTATCCCAATCAGGGATAGAGTTAGCAAGAAACCCAAAGTACCATGATGCTACAGCTCCTTTAAGGGTATGCGGGAATAGTCTGCAGACTACATCTTCATACTCCCCGGCACTCAATCCTTCAATTGCCAAGTAAAAACTTTGTAGGTGATCATCTACTAATATTTTCTCATTTGGGTCGAACTTGGGCAACATCTTTTCAAAGGCTTGAGGTAGGTCGTGTAATGGAGATGCCAGGTTTAATGGTGATCTCGCTCTCCAAGCAGGTGGTAGATTTGGTGGGTTAGGTGGTGGATTAGCATTTACTCCTGCCATGAGTCTAGGTGGAGAGTGCGGAGGTGAGCCAATAGGAGTGCGAGCAGGAGAACTATGAGGGGTATTTGGGCCTTCTTTGTTCAAAGGTAGTACAACTTCCTGTAAGGCTATTTCTACAACCTCTTCCCAGTCTCCAACCAACACTGAGTCTTCCGCTATAGGATGATCTTTCTTTTTATACTCTCTTCTGGGAAATTCAGGGATGATTGGCAATCCTCCAATCTTCTTTACATATTCCTTGGTGTGTCTTCTCAGATCATTAACAATTTCGTTTCCAACAGAATATAGATGTTCTCTTTCTTCTGAAATTGGATTATGAAACCCACTACTCTCAGAACTGTTACCGGTGGAATAATCTCAAGAAAACGGGTTTCCTCAGCCAGCCATACACTGGCAGCCCTCGTTCTAGCGCCAGAACTATTGAGGCCCGGAAACTCACAGGCAACAACAGTAAGGGATTCTCCCCAATCAACATTCCCAACTAGCCCGTTGACTGTTTGGTATAGGGAATCCATCCAGTTTGCGGTCCGGCTACCGTAGGTCAAGTAACAAAACAAAGGCTTTTACCAGTTGCGGCCCGTTCCACCGTATATTTTGTATTTTTTTATATATTTAATGTATGATATGCAAGTGCCTAATTAACCATGCAGGGTGATAAGATTCAAGGAGCAGTCACAACGTGATGCGCAGGTTCTTACCTCTCATCTTAGCATTCACAAGCATCTAAATCACATACAACAAGAAATTAAAACTAACTACCTAAACTATCCCTAGGGAGAAGGATTATCATTAATTGGTGAGTAATATATTTTGTGCATGCATTATGAAGAGTTACATATAGCTGATACTTCTTTCAAGACACATGAACAATTACAGATATTTGAACAACCAGATAGCTAATTGTTTTATGGATAACATTTATTACTCACAGTGGAAAAAAACATCACAAAATATACTGAAGAAAATTCAACAAGAACATAGGTTCAGGAAGTTAAACACTCTCACAGTTAATGAAACACAGCTGAAAACGAAATAGTTCCCCTTCAACATTGTTCATTTAATCACATTGATACATTCCACATTTCACTTTCTCTAGCAGGAAAAAGTTGCAGTTTCTAATTGTAAAACGAAATAGTTCCTCTTACAAGCAAATGGTTTACAAGTTTTTCCAGGGAAAAATTCCTTGTCTAAATCCTATCTTTACAATATTTAAACTACACAGCAGGTCATTTGGGATGCCCCCAAACGTGTGACTTTCCAGTCCCTCGAACGTTTCAGATTCTTCTTCAGGCCGCTTTGTCTTCCCATTTTTATTTTATATGAACGTTCATCTTCTGATTAGTAACTGATAGATGTTTCTAGTCTGTGCCTTTTCCGCCATTCGTTTTGTCCTTTTCTTCATTCCTAAGAGCCACGGTTTGACTTTTTCCAAAACTGCCTAGATGTGCCTTCATGCTGTGTTTGCCTGAAAAATCCTTCAAGTCCACCTGCGAATAAACCAAAATGCATCATTCATTGGATTTGCGTTACAAAACAAAGCAGCAAATTATACTACTGAAATGGCTAATCCTCAAGAGAAGACTAGGTGCACCATTGTCATTTTACAAGTGTCGACCATACTACCTCGTCCTCCTACAGGCTTGTGATAACAATACCAATGGCAGAAATCAGGAGGAAACTGACATCGGAAGCCAAATGGCTTTCCCAGCCGCAACAGCGGAAGATTAAAGGATACAGGCATGCAACGGGAGGGTGGGAAAACTCAATCAGAAATCTGAAAGATAATGACATCGGAAGCTGAAATGCTCTTCCTAGCTGCAACAGCAGAAGAAAGACGGGCTAAAGACCAGCGATGCGGGAGGGAAAAGCTTCAGTCGGAAGTCGAGAGGTATTGACATCGGACACGAAACAAATTTCCTAGCCGCAACAGCGGAATAAGACAAGATATAGCCACGCGATGCACATCGGGGATCGGAGCGCTTTACCCTTTAGAGGATTAACCACTTTGGGAGCCGCAATGGCGGAAAAGAAAAGAATGACACATCGGCTGGCGGATCACTTTGGGCTTCGGGCGATTAAGTGCTTTGGGAGCCGCAACGGTGGAAGCTAAAGAAGACTACAGCCTCCGATCACAAATTAATTTGACGCCTGAGTTATGAAATATTAAATGTTTTGGTCAGCTCAAAAGTTTCATAACGGACAAGAACTTGTTTAATCTCCGCAACAGCGACCAACAACAAAGAACACTTGATCCGATCGACAATCAAACCAAATGTACAATCTGCGACTCACCATAAATTTCAAATGCAGGAAACCTTTGAAACAGGCTGAAAATCAATCTTCGAAATCATCCGAAACTATAGCACGACCAAAAGTTCAAGGATCCAGCGATTAAAACAACTCTAAATTATGAGGAGGGGCCCAAAAATTAAGAAATTTGGGGAGAACAGTTGCAGCTGCAACACCTTCTTAGAAACTACGTGACCCAACAACTTACCTTTTGTAACAGCAAACATGCACTTCTTGGGGTTTAGTGAGATACCATATTTTCTGCAGCGTTCAAAAATATTCTTTAGATGGAATGCATGTTCCTCTCTTTTCTTTGAAAATATCATGATGTCATCAAGGTATAATACAACACTACGGCCAACCAGACCGCGGAAAGCTATGTCCATAGCCCTTTGGAAAGTTGCTCCAGCGTTTATGACTCCAAAGGGAATTATTCTGTAAGCAAAAGTTCCCCACCTAGTTCTAAACATCATTTTAAGTCTATCTTCTTTGGCTACTAATACTTGATTGTAGACTGAGAATCCATCTAATAAAGAGAAAATTTCAGAACCCGAAGCTATTTGCAATATCTGCTCCATGGGTGGAACAAGATAATTATCTTTATCTGAAGCACGATTTAAGTTTCTGAAATCCATGCATAGCCTGATTTCTACGGATTTCTTTCTTACCCGAACCAAGTTTGAAACCCATTCCGATTGTCTAACCTTGGAGATAATCCTATCATCCAATAGTTTCTTGACTTCGCTTTGGATTAAAGGTTCTAAATTTGGATGCATTTTCCTCAAAGGCTGGATATACGGTTTGATTCCAGATCTGATGGGGATAACATGCTGGATAATATTGGTGTCATACGTCTTCATATCTTCATACATCCAAGCAAAAACATCTTTATATCATTTGAAAATATTGATAAACTTATTCCTTTCAATCGAGGGAACAACATTTTCCCAAACTCACATATTTGGGCTCCGTTTCAGTCCCCAAATTGATCAACTCGAACTGTAGAGACGAGCTATGAGTCTTCGCATTCGCTGGTCTTCTAAATTTCTCATTTAAATCAAACATTCGTTCTAAAGTCCTGACTCCTTTAGGAATGAAGTTACCGAATCTAAACTCGGCTTGATGTTCTTCATCATCAATAATGGCCCCTTTGAAAGTCTCGTCGTTTGTCAAGCATTCTATAATATGTTGATCATCATCGAACACTCGTAGATTGGTTATCATGTCTGGAACCGAAGGCCTGAAAAGTAGTTCAACAAAGCTCCGATTATTAGAAGGCACAAGCCTTGCAGCTGAGGTGGCTAACAAGTCAGTTGCGGCATTCTTAAGTCTCGGAATCGATACAATGTTAAATGCCTCAAAATTTTTAAGTAAATCCCATACTTCACTTTGGTAAGCTTTTAAATGAGGAGAAATGCAATGTATTTGATTTTGGATTTGTTTTACAATTATTTCAGAGTCCCCAAACACCTTCATAATTTTTACCTTAAATTCAATTGCTTTCCTTATTCCCTGAACAAATGCTTCATATTTAGCTATGTTATTTGTACATTCAAACTCTAACCTACACACAAGAAAATGTTTGTTTTTTCTAGGGTCAATTAGGACACAGCTTGCTCCCGACCCCTCTAAAGTTTTAAAGCCATCAAAGAAAAGTGTACAAAAATCGCTAACTACTGTGCAAGAATTAACATCTACTTCTACAGGTAATTCTACTATTTTACAATCAATTTCATCAGCCTATGAAAACCAAAGGAGATTAGGCTGAGCGTCTGATGTATCACTGGCCTCTTCTGCTTGATAGTTTCCTTGTTCAAGCTCAACAAAGTAGTTTCCCAAAACATAATCCACTAGTTCATTTTTACCCTCGAACTGAGTAACATTGTGTTTCATGTGAGGCTCCCTCAAAACTTTAATTTTATTTGGGATTCCTTTATATGGTAGACACAGATGTGACCAATCCAAGGCAAAATATCTGTTCAGCTTTGCCGACCAATCCCTGCTTAAAACAAGCCCATAAGCTTCTAGTATGTCAGCCACCACAATGTCAATGAATTGGCACACTTTATCATTCGAAGATAGACGAATGAGGACATCCTCCATTTCCCCATTTACCTTCACGCTTGTTCTATCCAACTGAACGACCCTCCAGGTGGATGGTTTAGGCTACCCATATATTCTCTTGCAGACCGACAGCGGCATGACATTGACTGAGGCCCCCGAGTCCACTAGGCAATTATGCACGTTGTGGTTGAAAATTTCAAAGGTAAGGAGAAAAGGTGGGTTCTTGTTTTTAGGTTTACCTCCTATACTTTCCTCACCAATTTATTCTTCTTGGGGCTGACTGCCAGTAGGCAGCCTCTCCTCTGATACCTCAAGTGCTTTCAATAGCTTTTCTTTCTGCTACGGCAGATTGCATATTTCAAATAATGAGATTTTGCCCTTACTTTTTTTAGATCCTCCACAATGTCATAGTCCATCTGATGTTCCGTGAGCTTCAATTTAGCATTTTTTATTTTTTGTTCATTAGGTTTAGCAAACATGTTGGTCTATCTAGGATTTTGACTGGTGATGGAAAATTACGGAATTTTATTAGTTGAGGAATTGTTCTGAAATTTATTAACATTCTTTTGAAGTCTTTTGATCTTCAGGAGCATAAGACTGTTCTCCTTAAGAAACACTTGGATTCTCATTGCTACATTTGTTTCTAGGATGCTCTCGTTCCTCAGATCCTTTTCCTCAGTGGCATCGGACAAAGAAACACAGTCCCATAAAAACATGGTCTCATCCTCCTACTTTTCCATCGATGTATTGTTGTCTTTTGCTTCTTCATCTTTATCTTCTGTTATTTTATAATCCAACAGCTGATTCATAACCAACATCATCGAATTTATCCATTGAGGAAAATTGTTTTCAGAATGGGGTTGTTGGTGGAAAGTGCAAAAGTTATCCATTCCTACCTCCATTAAATTCATAGATGCAAGGCCGTGCGGAGGGGGTTAGGGTTGACTGTTGTCCTCTCTTTTCTTGTAATAAGGTTTATAGAACTTATGGGTTTCCTTGTCCTTTTCCAAGTCTATGATTCTGTTAGAGAGTGAGTCTGCATCATTTTTTCCATTCCCTCGAAATCTAATAATTGCTCCTCGTTAGGCTTAGTAAATAACAAAGCTTTTCCCCCAACCTTTTTTTCTCTTGACCGTTCACAATAATCCTCAATGCTTTCTTTTTCAGCCTCTACCTTCTCTGCTTCTTCATAAGTCTCTGCTAACGTATGTTTGGCCTTCATTTTGGCAAACATGGCCAACTAAGGTCCCAGAAATGAGGTATAATATTCAATTAGGACCTTGTCTGAGGGTTTGTCAGTTTCAGAAAAAATCTTAATATAGGCCACGAATATTTGGGTAAAACTATGCACCTTCTCTTTTCTTTCCTTCTTTAAAGAGCATAGTCCTTTCATGAGTGTTGCATGCATCTTTTGGGTTGCATACTTACTTCTAAAAATCCTTTCAGAGGTATCCCAATCTGGGATAGAGTTTGTAGGAAAACCAAAATACCATGATGCTGCTACGCCTTTAAGAGTGTGTGGGAAAAGTATACAAACTACATCTTCATGCTCCCTAGCCCTTAATCCTTCTATTGCCAAATAAAAACTTTGTAAATGGTCATCAACTAGCATCTTCTTGTTTGGATCAAACTTAGGCAGCATCTTCTCAAAGGCTTGAGGAAAGTCGTGCAATGGAGGTGTTAAGTTCAAAGGCGACCTGGCTTTCCAAGCAGGTGGTGGATTAGGTGGGTTGGGCGGTTGGTTTGCATTTACACCTACCATGAGTCTAGGTGGAGAGTGAGGGGGTGAATGAACAGGAGTACGGGCTAGGGAATAGTAGGGTGTCTTTGGGCCCACTTGATTTAAAGGCTGAACCACCTCCTGTAAGGTTGTTTCTACAAGTTCTTCCAAATCTCCAACCAACACTGAGTATTCTAGTATGGGACGGTCTCTCCTTTTATATTCTCTTCTGGGAAAATAAGGGATAATTGGTAATCCTCCATTCTTTTTCACATATGCCCTAGTGTGTCTTCTCAGATCATTTATTACTTGGTTATCCACAGCAAACAGATGTTCCCTATTCTCTTGAGTATTTGGATCAGGACAGAAATTGCTTTCAAAATTATCACTGGTGGGGTTATTTCAAGAAAATGGGATTCCTCGGCCAGCCATGCACTGGCGGCCCTCATTCTTGCGCTAGAAAACTATTGAGGCTTGGAAAATTGCAGGCAACAATAGCAAGGGATTCTCCCCAGTCAACGTTCCCAACTAGCCTGTGACTGTTTGGTGTAGGGAATCCATCTGGTTTGCAGTCCGGCTACTGTAGGTCAAGTAACAAAAACAAAAAGGTTTTACCAGTTGCAGCCCAGTCCACCATGTATACTTTTGTATTTTTTGACTCTAAATATGATATGCAAGTCCCTATCTAAAATGCAGATTGATTGAGAATGCAAGGAGTGTTCACAATGTGATGCGCAGGTTCTTACCTCTCATCTTAGGCTCTCATGCATCTAAATCACACATAGCAAGAAATTAAATAAAACTACCTACCTATCCCCAGGGAGCAAGATTGTCACTTATTAATGAGTAATGTATTTTGTGCATGTATTATAAAGAGAAATTATAGATAGCTGATATTTCTTCCAAAACACATGAACAATTGAAAATATTTAAACAATTAGATAGCCAATTACTTATGAACAACATTCATTACTCATGGTGGTAATTTTCATAAAATGAACTAGAAATCATTCAGAGAAGAACATAGGTCCTAAGAGTTAGAACGATCTCATAGTTAATGGACACAAAGATGAAAATGAAATAGTTCCTCTTCAACAAATCCATAGCATAACATTTGACCATCCCACCAAGCTTTCTCCAACAGGAAAACTGTAATTATCTATTGCAAAAGGAAATAGTTCTTCTTACAATATGTCTTCACTCATCTAACTGGGAAAAAGTGCTTTTCTTATCTAGATCTCCTATATTTATACAAAAAGAACCAAACTATTGGGCTTATCCTGAGTGACTCTTGGGCTTCCCAAAACCGTTTAGTCTCCCAATTTGTTTTCTTCTGAGTGCTCATGATTCGTGTAATACGTTACATTTCGGATTAATCTTAGTAACTGATGGGCCCTTTCCAAACCTGGACTTCTATCGTCATCGATTCTGCCTCTTCTTTATTTGTCCCTTCTTAGTTCATGTTGATTTCATAAAAACTCTGTTTGTCACTCTTTCGTCAACTCTCCTCAGCTTTATCCCTCAGTTATGCCTCCTTACCGCAGTGATCTGAGAGATCCTTTTGAGTCCATATGCAAAATTTAACAAAGGAATGCATCTTTTCAGCCATAATAAAATTGATCAACAAAATGAGGTCCTGTACTGCACTTTTGCTGCACAACTTTTAACCTGAAACAAAGACCCCATTTCCTCCCAAAGAAAGTTAAAATTCACAAAAGGTGGGAAAAACCTTATCGGCAGCTTGAAACATTAAACATCAAGAATATAGTTCAAGGAACATCCACAATGGAGAGCTTCAAATGGACAACGAGTTTTGCAGGACCACTAATCCTATCAGCGTCCGAAAGACTAAACACTAAAGCACCGAACGGGGATTCCTCTTCGGCGACTGGGGCAACATAGCACCGGGAGGTTAGCGAAGTACGCAGCTGAAATGACGGAAGATGAAAAGACTATAGATTCCATGCTGAATAAAGACATATCGGCGAAACCAAACAAAACATCGGTGGGTGGAGCAGCTACAAAACAGATACTTAGTTTACTCAAGAGCCGTAATGGCAGAAGGAAATCAAACTGCCACCCTCGATCAAAGTCATAAAACCTTCCAAAAATGCCAAAACAGGTCAAAACATGACATCGAAGAAGTCCAAACTATCCGGCAGAACACTCATCGTCCAGCTTCTGCAATGGAAGTTCCATAAGGAAAGATGGCTCTGAAGCGTTGTTTGAATTGCCTCCAAAAATAAATAAATAAAAAACTAAACGCTAAGTTCCAACAGACCTTCAGTCGGGTAGCGAAAAAAAACTTGTTTTACCTGTAGAATGGCGACGAAAACAATGAAAAAGATTCTCAAAAAGCACGAAAACAATTGTCCTCAAAATAACTCAACTTACAGTAGTAAGAAAACAAATAGAATTCATGAATCCAAACAAAATTAGGCAATATAAAATAAAAGGAGGGTCCAAAATTTAAAAAATTTGGGAAGAATTGTTGTAGCTGCAACAGGTCCTTACGTAGTCAAATGTGTGTTAGAGAAGGGCGCCTATGAGCTAGTGGATTATGAAGGGACAGCCTTGGCAGATCCTAGAAATGGGCTCTTTCTTAAAAAATACTATGCATGATCTTCAGCTAGGGCTAATTATTGTATATTATTGTATAGTTTTTTGCATAGTTAGGTTTTCTTATGGTGATCGGGTTTGTTGATTAGCTTTCGTTGCTTATGGAAGATGTCAATGGAATCTTCCGCTTACATAGGATTTGCTAATGATGGTTTCCGCCACACTCAAAACTTAGCTTCTGCTGCTTGGGTGATTTATACTCCTACGGGTCAAGTTTTGTCTTCAGGAGGCATATGTTTACGACCTTCTTTGAACAATGTTGCTGAGTATAGTGTCATTATCGAGTTATTGCGGGATGCCATTTCACATGGTATTCCCTCTCTTGAGGTACGTCTTGATTCGCAGTTAGAAGTTTCACAACTTAATGGCTTGTATCATGTTAGGGATCCGACATTATTATGAATATTCTTACATGTGAGATTGTTAGAATGGCAATTTGAGAACATAACATACATACATGTTTCAAGAATTTTTAATCAAGTTGCTAACTCATATGCTAACTATGTGTTAGATTGGCATTTGTTTCATAGACCATAAGCATATCACAAGCATAAATTTTTACACACATGTAAATAAATAAAATCGATCATCATAAAAGTTTTTCATTAAACATCCAAAATGTGACGTCATAATACATAAGTGTCATAATACAAAAATGGGGCTTTCGAGCCACCAAAATATAATACACGGTAGTACAAAAATGAAACACTCTCAGGTCTCTGATCCTATGGAGGAGGAGGGGGGTTGTGATTGTGGTAGCACACCATGGCTCTAGTTAGTCGTCGGAATAACCAAACCCATGCTTGTGGTACACCAACCACCTGACGATGCATGGCCTTAGGAAAGTCCTCGACTTGTGCCATGGCTACCCAATGTTTCAAGCATTCAAAGTTTGTGTGGATTCTTTGGAGCATCCACTCCACATCAATACCCATGATGTAATCTCCTCTTCCCCTCCATCTATGATGAGGGAAACTGTTAGGATACTGTGGTCCAACATATGCATACACATGACAGATTGTCACTATGTGTCATCACACCAAAACATGTCTTTTGAGTCAATATATCAAAAAACACAAAAAAAATTATAATTCAAAAAAATAAAAAAGAGGGTTTGGGATTTGTTACCTATGTCTCCATATGCCACTCCTAGTGGTAGAGGCATGTCCGGATCTCCCCGGAAATCTATTCCCGCATAGGGATGATCATCGATGGCAATAATCTTTCACCACCACCATGGAAAGAAGTCTGCTGGGTAGGGTTTAGCCACCCTACCTCCACCCAGTCTACGCATAAAATTTTCCCAATGCCGTTGGGCTAGATCTCAAACTTCGTGTGGAGGAATCTCCACTCTAGGGCTTAGCCCTGGTACACCCTCAAAGAATAACGTACTCAATATGCTACGGAAACCGAAGTTTGTCACCCTGCCCATCTTGCAGTCACTGAGATACTGCTTCATGTTACTCAATAGTGTAGTGCTCCAGTTGTACACTGTGGGTCTCATACACTCCACTGCATAGAACATCAATGGCTGCGAGGCCTGGTGGAGTGATGCTAGACCAGCTATCCTTCCAAGTGCCAATAGTATTTCCTTCAGTCCTAGTACCTGGATAGAGTTTGTCAGGATTTGAATCCCAACCTTTTTGTGTCTTAAAAATAGTATACTACAATGTACTCATCAATGGTAAGGCCACCTCCGGTCCTGCGAGAGCATAGGTTCACTACCTCTCCCTGTCGGGATAATCCAGTAATAAAATATATGTCCTCTACCTCTATAGTGAGAGACATCCAGTCGATATGAAAAGACTCTGAGTTTGAATCCCAGTAGTCTACTAGCATTTGCAGGAGCCTTGGTTTGGCCCTCAGGCTACCAAGACATCAAAACTTATATACACCGCATGCACGAAGATCTTGTTGAGCCATTAAGTCACCTTGGACAGCCTCTTCTACATCTCCATCTTCCCTCTCTCTCCATTCTAGAACCGTCCTGCACATTAAAATTGAGTTTTGGTCATTATATACCTTAAAAAACCTTGTGCGCGGCCACATATGCGACTGTTTGCAAAAAATCCACGTATGTACGCAATTTCAGGAGGTTTTTCCGCGTATGGCCAACCCTATACACAAAAAAAACCTTGATATCCATGTGGGTTGAAATGAGCATTTTAGACTAGCTTAAAAATTAAATTTGACCATTGAAATTCAAAAAAATTGCATAAAATAGAAAGAGGAGGACATGAGGAATTACCTTGAAGAAATGGTGTCAAATTTCTCCGGACAAAGCTCCCGGAATTCACGTTGGAAGTTTTGAGCTCCAATGGGTAAAAATTTCAAATTATTTGGAATTTTTGAATTTTTTCCTATTTATAATTTTTTTTTGAAAATTATGAAATTTTTTACCCACTTTCTATAGTTTTGGACAATTCCTGACCATTTTGGACCTTTTTGGGCTAATTTGATGATGTAGGAGTCCATTTTGAGCGTCGTTTCAATCGTGGTTTGGACCCATTCATGCCGATTTCAGGTATTATGTCTAAACTAGAATATAGGTTAGGTTTCACATTCTTTTGTACTTTGCATGACCTTATGACCATTTCATTATAACCTTAGCCATGAACCCATTCTATCTTATCACAGAACCTCCTTGTTGCTTTTAGAAGTGGCATGATGTGAATGGTAGAGCTTGACTATACATGGGTACCCTAGTTATCTCTTGTTTTGCAGTTGGTTCCCATGCCGACATTTTTTTCCTTAGGGTGTGAGAGTCCTTTGTATAATATCGCCATGACTTTGCGCAAGAGCCTCATTGTCCTCTTGATATTTTTGCTGGCCTTTTTCCCCAGGACTCCCTTATGTCAAGTTGTAATTGCATTATCATGACTTTTGCTTGCCTTATTGATCCTTATTCCAGCTTCCCTAAATTTGATTGTCATCTATATAGCCCGATATTGTTTCATGTCTAGCCATGTAGAGCAATTTTACATATCCTTTGCAGCTTGATTCCCCATTTTTTCCAGGAGGGGACTTTCCCCCGAGTGTCCCTATCCTACACATGTGTCCTTGCATTGAGCATAGGTATGTTCCACTGCTTTGAACTAGCTTGTTTTCTCCTTGACACTCGTCTCCTCCTATTCTGTAACTATAAATAACTTTTATTCTTTTTCAAGCTTTTCAAAATATTTGAAAAAGTCCCCCCAAAAAATTAAAAAACTAAAAATCTGGATAGGAAAAGATGTTATCTTTGGTAGCAATCGAGTCATGTCACCTTCGAACAAAGCACTGGATATCATATCCATTGGTTGGGTTAATAGTTTGACTTTAGGAGCTGTACTCATTTCTCTGAGTTTATCTCCTCCAACTAGTTAAGCTTCCAGTCCCTATGGAGCCTCTGTCGATGCCTCTTGTGTCGCAGATATGTCCTAGTTTTGTATATTGAGTCTATGCTACCTACATTCAGTCACCATTCACCTTTATGCTCTTGTTCAAAGGAAGTTGAAACCTGAGTCGGCCATTCCTCAGTGCTCTTGACTTTGCATGTCGGCCATTCCCGGTACTGATACTGGTTCGTGCACATTATGATCGAGTACTTCCACATTATATAACTTTGCTGAGTACCTCATGTTGGATGATGAGGGATAAATTAATTTCCTCCTTCCAATGGATTTCATCCCATCGACTTCAGACCATTTATTCTGGGATAGGAATCTAGAGTCATTTTTTAGTGCCTTGAGACTCGTAGTCATCAGCGGTAGGTTCTCTTGCCATCGACATTTTTGGGAATAAATCAATGTCCCCTAATCGATGGATCCTTTCAAGTGTTTGACCTCAACACATTTATTCACACTTGTTAGTTTGCACTCTAGTACCTTGACCCCATTTTCATTATCGATGGGTGATCTCGCATCTGTTAATGATATACATCAATGACCGGTAATCAGACGATGGAATACTATTTTCGACCTTGAAACCTCTATTCACATAGTGAGACATGTACTCATAGCGGACTGTGTAGAATACCTTCCAGATTGGTGGTATTTCATATATGCTACCTCCTTGATTGTGCCAGTGTTCATGAGATTTCAGCTCTTGTGACTTGATTCTAGTGTATGTCAGATATCTTCAGCCATTATGGAGATCTTGATCCATTATATATATTCAGCTTTCATGGAGATCATGATCCTTTGTATATATTCATCATGGAGATTTCGATCTATCTATATTGTACATGGCAATGACCACACATGTCATATTTTGTATCATGCCTATTGATGGCCATTGTACTCTTATATATCTGGGACTGCTATATCTACTTGCAGTTATGTGTAGAGTTTGATTATTGTATTATACTATTGGATGGTTGGTTCTTCCACCTGGTTCTTCATCGCTCCACTTCTGGGAGGGACTTATAATGTATTTCAGCCATTGTATCACCCCTCTAACCTCACACATTAGGGGGAATCTATTACAACTGATTTTACCACACATGGTGGATCACACCTTTATGGGCTTCCCTGTCCCTCTGCAGACTCTTTGGAGCCCATGGACCATTTTTGTACCTTTGATGTTTCCAAGATCATCCCTAAAAACATGCATTATTTGCTATACGCGACTTTTATGTTGATGTATTTGTAAGTTCGGAATGTATTCATCCGTATATGTTATGTATTGAATCGCATTGTTTATTCCGGGATGTGTCTATAATGTAATTGAGTCATGTCATGCCCCGATGTTCCGATCGGGAAGTTTCTATAATGTGAAAGTCATGTCAAGTCATTGTGGGTAACCCTCCTATTTTTCAAGGGTTAAAGTCCCCGCAGTTGTGAGGCCCTAGGGTTATTAGACTATCCTAGTGAAGTCGACCCTAGGTGAGTCATTGTAAGTTGGGGAAATAGTCCCCACCATCTAAGTCAAGGTTAACCCTCTTTGTTGAGTAGAGGGCAAAGTCCCCACATGTTGTGGGGCACTAGGGTTATTAGACACTCCTAGAGATGTCGGCTCTAGTAAGTAATTGTTAAGTGAGGCCAAAATGTTGGAGTTCACTTCAAATGAATGAAAGAATATAAATAGAGAGTGAGCCTCTCTATTTATCACACACACACTCACTCATTGGGGCGCATGAGTGAGAGAGGAGAAGCTCTCTCAGTGAGAGAGAGAGAGACAGAAGCTGTGGAGATCATCTTTATGTTTTCAGGTTTTACTGCTGCCATTGGTTCTCATTCTATATTTGAGGAAGTTGTGGGGTTTTCTCCTTTATGGTTTCCTTGAGGAAAATTCTTTGTCTCTTGTCTCTTGTGTTTTATTGTTGTGCATGTTATTCTCTCAATTAAAGATCCTAAGATCATAATGCTAGCTAAAAATGATAAAAATATAACATGGTATCAGATTTAACCTGAGAAGAAGACATTGTGCAGCTACAAAAGCTAGGGATTCTTACTTTTTGGGTCTCTCTCCACAATCCATAAGCAAAATTATGCTAGTATGACTCTCCATTGAAGGGCTCATCTTTCTATCGAAGCGAAATTTGATTCCGAGCATTTTTTAGTTTTGGTGCAGGAAATTAGGGCTTCTTGTAGAAGAGGAATTTTTGAGTTATCCTGGCATAGGATTTCTCTCCTCATCAAAATCGAAGTTTAGAGAACTGGATCAAGATTCTTGGTTGGGTGAAACTTTGGGAAAGTCAAACCCTAGTTTGACCATGAGTTGAAAAAACCCTAAAATACTAAAACCGCTAAGTTTTGGTACATTCGCTATATCCTGAGATTCGTGAAGGATCAAGAGCTGAAAATTCCAGAGGCCGAAGATAAAATATTGCTTTACACTGTGTCCATAATTCAGCCTCATATTTGCTTTATTCCAGGGAGATATGATCCCTCCAAGTTAGGGTTCCATCCTCTTCTAGAATTCATCCCTAAACAGGATATCTCGGGAGAATTTCTATATCTTGGGATACAGAGGTCCAAATGAAATTCCTAAAGATTTTCTAGAAAGGGAATGGAATTTAATTTCTGTGGTCCAATTTTCAGACTCAAAAGATGAACCAGTGACATGTGGCAATCCATACAACTTCGTTATTCTGAACAATGTTGTAATAGGTCACCTTGGGAAAATGATCATAAGTCCAAATTGGTGAAACCAATTCTAATTAAATATATGGTGTTGTATCAGGGACATTCAAGGATACCTTAGTGAAAAATTTTAGACACGGAGGAGCATTAAGTTTGGAGATACCGTAGAAATAGTAACAGGAATTTCTGGAGAAGAAATTGGAAAACTAGGGCTTCCTATTTCGGGAGCTTCCCTCCATTGTTTTTAGAAAATGAGTACATTGGATAGCTCAACTTGAAGAGATATATATTTCTATCCAATCAGATCTGAAATATTCCAAGTTTTGAAAATTAGGGTTTATCTGACAAACCCTAGATTAGCCAGATCCAGAACCAAGACGAACACCTCAAATCGGTAAGATCTAATCTTTTGCTATTTTCATTTGAGGTTCTCATTTCAAATTGGTCTATCACATCAGCTTGATGATAATCTGGGTGAAGTTGACAACTTCCAAGCATGGAAGCATGTGATCTCCCTGAAGAAAATGAATTGGATACCTACACAAGTAGATAGGTTCCAGTTCCAGAGGGAGATGAGGCTAGAAGCCTTACACAAGAAGAACTTGGTCAAGGCCAAGAACATCATTGTTGATTCAATCACAGATCAACTTGTACCACAAGTGTCTTCCCTAAAGACATTGGATATGTTTGATTCCTTGACAAAGCTATTTGAAGGGAAGAACATAAATCAGAAGATGGCTTTGAGAAAATACTTGAATAATGTGAAGATACAGAATACATAACAACTTGAAGCAGTAGAAGAAGAAGTGGAGAATGCAGAAGTGGTGATAGCCACCTTGAATGGCCTCCCAGGATCATGATTTCATTCATGTGAGGAATGTGTGCTAGAAGGAAGTGATTACTTTGAGAAGAATCTGGGAAGAAGAAGAAGCTCGACTCATAAGAAGAGAAGAGAATATGGGAGCAACTGAAGATCAAGCTCTCACCATCCAAAGAAGATCCCTCAAGCGATGAGGAATATGAAGGACTCAACTCTTGAAGAAAATCTTATACAACTTAGAATTTGGATAAGAAATGATGAATGAAGAAGATGATGAAGCTGAAGGCTCAAGAAGGAGTCTACCCACAAAACAAATAAAGATAAGTATTCAATTTTTATTTCGTGATATTGTTTTGTTATGCATTTGTTGATATTCAGTTAATGTATTATGCATGATAGAATGTTTGCATTAATGACATTATACTGCTGATATGCATGTGATGGGTAAGTAGCTCATGGTGCTATACAACTCTCCATTTCTACTTATCTAGAATGAAACCTCTTTGCTGACATATTGGATTAGTGCACAATCTCAATGTTGTCCTGGTAGAGATGGAAGGCATCAAGAAAAGTTTCCGTGAGATATGGATGAATGTTGTATTGGCTAAAGTAATTGCATGATCATATATTTATGCATAGGAATTTTTCATTATGAATATACCTTATGAAATGTTTCTAACCATACAACTGCATTTGACTTGTAGGAAACATCATGTACATAATCACCTACAAGCAAAGAAGGATAAGACTTGTTCCAAAGAACAAGTGACGACAGTTCAAGATGAAGAATAAATATGACGAATGCAGCAACATCATTAATAAAGAACCTTCCAGCTATGAAGAAGTAACCAAGAAGAAAGGGAAGACCAGTTTAAGAAGAATGATATATAGGATGTAGTATCGAGACCTGAAGAGAAGTTCATAGTTCCGTCATGCAGTAGATGGAAACATCATGGGATAACACATACATAATGAGCTTGATGAATATGTGAACCTATGCTACAAGGTTGATAGAGGATGGCAAACTCATATATGGGTGTGAGAAGAACTTTTGAAAAATTTCAAGATAGAGGATCTTGGTATCCAGTCATCCTAGATGGATACTATTTGTCACTCTGGTACATAATGTTTTAGTGCATAGAGTACAAAAGATAGAGGGAGAATGATGCTCTACTTCAGAGGGAGTGACTGCAGAAGATCATGAGGTTCGACATGGTATGACAGGATGGATAGATTAATGATGACTCTAGGATTTATTGAGAGTAAAGTGGATTCCAACCTTTGCTTCAAGGTTGAAGGAAGAAGATCAGTGATGCTCCTGTTATGTGTCGATGCACTACGTTCTAGGCATGGAGGTGTGGACAAGGGAAGTATGCAATAGAGATCCTGAAGAGGTTCAAGATGATGGACTACATGGTCATGGCCACTCCTATGGAATCAAACATGAAGTTGTTGAGTGATGCTTCATCAAAAGTGGTTGATGCTGTGATGTATCATCAAATGATTGATTCCTTGATGTACCTGACATTTTCCTTGCTACGAACACATTGAGACATGTTCACCTGATGGTTGCAAAGCATGTAGTAAGGTACCTGAAGGGTATAGTTGATTATGGGCTCAAGTATGAGGAAAATCAAAAGATTATGTGGATTTGTATTGGGCAGTCAGTGCCATTAATAGGAAGATCACTTTGAGATGCTACTTCAGTATGGGATCAAGTGTGATATCTTGGTTTGGTAGGATGGATTCCTAGATGGCGTTGAGTATAGCTGAGGCAAAAGATGTTGCCGCTTGCTATTTGGGAGGTAGTATGTTTCTTTTGAAAACTACTATTTGATTTGGTTGATATGACTTGAATTTAGTTGTATGATGTAGAGAGGAGCAGTGATCTAGATAAAGATCTCTTGAAAGAAGGATTTCTAGCATAGCTGATGAGACAGGTTGCCCTCGGATGTAATCGGTCTTGGTGAAGCTCGCAGGTCATCCTTGAACGTAATCAGCCCTAGTGTTATTCTATTCTATAAATGGCCAAAGTGAAGTTAGAGTACTTCAGCGAGAATATTAGTGTTCTTGAGATTGAGGTTCCCTCCAAGGGGAAATGATGAGACTGAGAGCCATTCTGACATGGGAGAGGATTAAGTTCCTTCCATGGCCAGATGTAAAGGATGAGCCATTCTATCATGGTGAGAGGATTTAGGTTCCTTCCATGTCAAATATGAGTGCTAAGCCATTTTGATGTAACTGTAGGACTGGTTCCTACATTATTATATATAAGGGCTATTTCCATTTTGGGAATGGAGGTGCCTGGTCAGTTACCAGGAAAACTCAATCTAGGACTGAGAAGCCATTCTGATGTGAGAGAGGGATGTGTTCCCACTTGATCAGATGTAAGGGCTGAACCATTCTGTCATGGCTAAAGGATTAGGTTCCTCCCATGTCATATGTGAGTGTTCGCCATTCTGACGAGTAGGTCAGATGTAAGGGAAATTGCCATTCTCTAGGAGAATGGAGGCACCTGGTCAGTTACCAGGTAGCTCAGTCTGGGACTGGGGGCCATTCTGATGTGATGGTAGGATTAGTTCCTACATGATCAGATGTGAGTGCACGCCCTTTCGATGCGATGTGTTTACACATGGTCGAATGTAAGTTCAGATCCTTTCTACCAGGATGAGGTCGGATATAAGTGTTGAGCCATTCTGGCGCAATGTGTTTACACATGGTCAGATGTGAGTGCTATGCCTTTCTAACAAGATGGGGTCAGATGTAAGTACAAATCCTTTCCGATGCAATGTGCTTGCACATGATTGGATATAAGTGCTGAGCCATTCTGGTGCGATGTGTTTACACACGATCAGATGTGAGTGCTGGGCCTTTCTGAGAAGATGAGGTCAGATGTGAGTGTTAGGCATGCCTTTCTAACAAGATGAGGTCAGATGTAAGAGCTAGGTGGGCCATTCTGACTTAAGTGTCAGATATAAGCACTGATGAAGACCATTTAATTGAGATAGTAGAAGCAGTAATGATGATGATGATTCAGTGATGATCCAATTTCGATGATGATCCAAATCAAGTGATGATCTAGTAGTGATGATCGAGATTAAGTGATGATCTAGACTTGATGATGATCCAGTAATGACGATCCAAATCAAGTGATGATCTAGACTTGATGATGATCCAGCAGTGATGATCCAGATCAAGTGATGATCTAGACCTGATGATGATACAGATCGAGTGATGATCTAGATCTAGATGAAGATGACTTGAAGATGAATATGACTTGAAGATAAAGATGACTTGAAGATGAATATGACTTGAAGACGAAGATGAATTGATGATGATCCAGATGATACAGAGAAGAAGACTTGTGCTAATAAATTGTGTTGAGAGAATACCTTCCTAGTTAAGAGGGAGTGTTGATGTATTTGGAACTTTGGAATGTATTCATCCATATATCTTATGTATTGAACCCCAATTTTTATTCCAGGATGTGTCTATAATGTAATTGAATCATGTCATGCCCCGATGTTCCGATCTAGAAGTTTCTATAATGTGAAAGTCATGTCAAGTCATTGTGGGTAACCCTCCTATTTGTCAAGGGTTAAAGTCCCCACAGTTATGGTGCCCTAGGGTTATTAGACTATCCTAGTGAATTCAACCATAGGTGAGTAATTGTAATTCAAGGCAATAGTCCCCACCATCTAAGTCAAGGTTCACCCTCCTTGTTGAGCAGAGGGAAAAGTCGCCACAAGTTGTGGGGCACTAGGGTTATTAGACACTCCTAGAGATGTCAGCACTAGTGAGTAATTGTTAAGTGAGGCTGACATGTTGGAGTGTGCTTCAAGTGAATGAAAGAATATAAATAGAGAGTGAACCTCTCTATTTATCACACACACACTCACTCATTGGGGCGCATGAGTGAGAGAGGAGAATCTGTCTCAGTGAGAGAGAGAGAGAGAGAGAAGCTGTGGAGATCATCTTTATGTTTTCATGTTTTACTGCTGCCATTGGTGCTCATTCTATCTTTGAGGAAGTTGCAGGGTTTTATCCTTTATGGTTTCCCCGAGGAAAATTCTTTGTGTCTCTTGTCTCTTGTGTTTTATTGTTGTGCATGTTATTCTCTCAGTTAAATAGCCTAAGATCATAATGCTAGCTTAGAATGATAAAAATATAACATTTTAAACCCATTCTCATGTATATACATGGATATGACCCTCAAACCCGCGTGCATCAGGATGTGTGCAAAAGGCCAAATAGCTTTGGATTTTTCCTTAATGTGGATCCGATTCACTTGTCTCTTGGCCTTCCATATGCCTTGAGATCGCTCAGATTTGACCTTCCATTACCCCATTGAATCACTATATAAGAAACCCTTTGGATACATTGAAAGGGGAGGAATTGAAGAGAAAGAAAACTATAGTCCATTGTTTCCAAAGCTTATACTTGAATCTGCATCCCTTTGTCCCTTGGAGCACTTTTTGTTATTCCAAATATTTCCTTTTGCTTGTGAGATTGCTATCAAGAGATAGAGGATTGAATTGGTGGAGGCCTAGGTGGAGGACTCAATTTCTCCGATTCGCAGACATGGCGACAAAGGTTGTCACTATTGTAATCTCTGGTTTATATTAATAGAAATATCTTTTCCTATCCAATAATGTGTATTTAAATGAGTATTGAATCCATGGATGCTTTTAAATGCTTATATTGATTGTATATGCTAGAGTAGGTCTAACACAATTATATAGCATGCTTGTCTTGTTTGTTGATTGTTGAGAGAGAAAATTGATAATACAAGCGAGAGTGGAAAAGCTCAACGGGGATCTACATCAACCATCCAAAATAAGGTATGTTTTGAGATCATTTAGTGTTAGATGTTTGGTTTCTCTTGCATATGGGATTGATTTATGCAGTTACTCTTTCTGTTGTGGTACCCCAAGCCATAGGAATTTTTCACCATAATAGTTGGAGTCACTTCCAAAGAGACAAAACATGGATAACTCGGAGCCCACCCCTCAGGATCCTAATGAAGACAATTAATCAATTCAAAACAACCCCATAAAACACGAAAGAGAGGAATTATTATTGGTTATGATGAAACATCACAATGAAGGCCTCCAAGAGACTTTGAATATCATACTGAGATACCTACTAGGGGTCCATCCTGTCCCATCTCTGAAAAACTTGGTATAGTTGAGATCGAGGATTTCACCAACCTTACAAGTTTAGAATATTTTAACATACCTTCCACCACTTTCCAATGTACTTTATTCTTCCAAATGAATAGCTTTGACAATAGAATCCACATTACACAGTTAACTCTCTTTCGTCAAGTTATAAATATGGGTGATTTGGTGGTAGTTTAGGGGTTAGGGGCACCTCATATATTATTTTTAACATTCCTATGGGAGGATTTAACCCCATAGTGTTCAGTGGTGTTCTAGCTCATACCATTTTTCCATCTATGTGAGGATTCTATATTGGGGACCCATTTCCTCATCTGCAACTTTTCAAAAGTGATATCGAAAGTTTGGTGTCCATGCCTTAGGGTAATATCCTATCTTATTTTGGGATTTCCTTAAATGAAATTCCACAAATGGATTCTAGTAATCCTTCTAGGTTAAGTTACAATGATCTTATGGAAAGCACATCTATCCCCTTCAATGGATTTCCATTTGGAGGTGTACATATTACCTTATCGATTTGCTTAGTAAGGACTAGAGCTTATGCAAGCTCTAAAATTCCCTAAGGGAAAATTACTTCCTTATTATCAGAGGAATGATGAGTGGATATTTCTCGCCATATGTTCAAATTCCACTTGATCACACTCATCTACTTGCTTTGCAAACCAATTCATCCTTTGTTCTTGGAATTGCATGTATGCCAGGTAACTGTTTTGTAAATTAATCCTAAGGAAATGATCCTAGGATTTGGAATTAGCTAGATCAAATGCAGTTGTGATTATTAGAAACACTTAATATTTTGGCCCTAACCAATATGACTAATGATCAAGCTATGCATAATATGAGCTAGACTCTTGTTCCAACAAGATTTCCCTCTGATATTCCTAAATTTGAGGAAAAAGATGGAGAATACCCATACGCACATGTAATGATAGTCCATTTGTGGTGTTCATCAATATCATTAATGGATGATAGTATTCTAGGATGAGAAATTTTCAAATAACTTTGAATATAGTTGAAAAAACATGGTGCATAGAGCTCCCTTTACGAATCAGGAATATACCTGAAATTAGCTGACCAAGGTCTGATCGAACCTATCAGAGTTTGGAGAAATGTCGATACAACAATCAAAGGAATATGGACCAAAGTCAACTTTGAAATTATTGATCCTAAGGAAGGATCCAGTTCCTTCCCAGCATTAGTAGGTCAACCTTGGGGAAGAAAAATGAAAGCATCGATATCTTTAGGCAAAGAAAGGATCAAACTAAAAGGGAATGGACAAAAAGTCATAGTACCTATCCATAGATCCCAAGGAGAACCTCGGATAGAACCTATTGATGAAGAAATCGACATCCAACAATTATATCAAATACAAAACAATGAAGACTACACAGAACCCAATGTCTATGGAAAACTTCACCTAGGAAATCAAGATTCAGTAGGATACAACTCAAATGCAGAATTATATGACTGGGAAATCGAAAACTATGAAACATGACCAAGAGGTTTCTAGACTATTCAAACAGAGCAGAAGAAACTAGTCCAACAATGTTTCTTGGTTTCCATCATCCCAAAAATATTTGAAAAGAAAAGCAGGGAATACCCTACCCTAAAACCAACAAATGTAAGTATCATACAAATCCCAAGATACAAAGAAAGAGAATCACCAGTTATGCATATAAAACAAGTATCCAAAAACATTGGTGAACATGGACGACTACAAAGCTTAGTAGAAACCTTCACAGGACAAGCTGCTAGATGGTGGGATACCCATCAACCAAGATTACAGACATGGACAATTGGTTCGACTTACTTTAGAGAAAGATTCAAAGGAAAAAGGATAACCAATAAATCCCAAATACCTATGTTCACTCAAGGGCAGGACCAAGAAGAGCACATAAGAACATGCGAAAATGAGTGAAAAAGACTTGGGTATAAGGATGAACGTACATGGACACACCTATTTCCATCGACGCTATCCGACTAACCAAACAAATGGTACAAAATGGAAGAAGCATGGGGTGAAACATTCCTATGGCATGAACTTAGAGAGAATTTTATCAAAGACTCCCGCTTTATACCACAAGATGAAAAGTTAGTCGAAACTGCAAAACAAATCAAGGCATTTATAGAACCGACCAGGAACAAAACCCTAACACAAAATTATGACTGACCGACAATAACATGCAATAACATAGAAACCAAGACAACACCACAGTCAACAAGACTACAAATGAAAAATGAAAATCCAGAAGGGAAAAGCTTTTGATGGAAATCATACCATTCAGAAACAACAAAACCAATTCGCACAAAACTTAAAGTCAAGACAGCCGACAAAGAAGACACCGACCAAATGAATGCAGCAGACTTTCCTGCTACATTTTCACAGTTTAAAGAAGGGATCCAAACAATCAATGAAGCCAAAGCACCAAAATGGTTAGATGCTAAAGTGAAAACTAAAGAACTCGACATCTCAAATGATGATCGACCAAAAATGGAAAAAATTGGAGACTACTAGAGTGAAGAACAAACAATAGAAATAGTAAACTTACTAAAAGAATTCCAGGATGTATTCACTAGAGACTACAAATATCTCAAAGGTCTATTTCATGAAATGGGTGAAATGAAGATCGACATCAAACCTGATGTTTGACCTGTAAAGAAGAGGCCATATAAATTAGCTCATAAATACAAAGAGATAGTCAAGAAAGAGATTGATAGTATGCTTGTAGAAGGACTTATCTACCCTATTGACCAATCAGACTGGGCAAGTCCAATGTTCATTCAACCAAAGAAACACGACCCGACCAAGCTAAGGATCTTTGTCGACTTCAGAGAATTAAACAAGTCACATTAACAGACCCATTTCCAACACCTTATGCAGATGAAATCTTAAATGAAGTTGCCGGACATGAATGCTACTCATTTACAGATGGATTCTTAGGTTATAACCAAGTACTAATAGCCAAAGAAGACCATAAAAATACAACATTCATATGTGAATTTGGCTCATTTTCTTACATAGTTATGCCTTTTGGACTAAAGAACACACCTGTATTATTTTCGAGAATTGTGATCAAAACATTTCAAGAATATATTTACAAAAAAATGGCAGTATATTTCGATGATTGGACAATATAATCTATGCTTAAATATCACTACAAATGGCTAAGTATCATGTTGGAATGATGCTGACAAATCCAACTATCTCTTAACATAAGGAAATGCATATTTCTAACCCCTATAGGGATACTATTAGGACACATTGTTTGCAAAGAAGGCATCAAGGTCGACTTTGCAAAAATACAAATTATCCTCGACTTAAAACCACCGGTGAACCCAAAAAAAGTCAAGGTACTACTTGGTCATACAGGATATTATAGGAAATTCATAAGGTACTATTCATACATGACCTATACATTGGAAGAACTATTAAGAGAAGATCAGGAGTTCAACTGGATAGAGGAATGCAACATATCATTTGAAACACTAAAAAGGAAGCTAGTCGAAGCACCCATTCTAAGGTTCCCAAATTGGTCAACCAAATTCCATGTACACATCGACGCATTAGCAATAGGAGAAATATTAACTCAACCAGGGGACGACAGAATGGACTATCCCATAGTTCACAGCAAAAGAAAACTAAATAAATAAAAAAGAAACTATTCAAAAATAGAGAGAGAAGCCTTAGGAATGATTTTTGCACTACAGAAGTATCGACATTACCTACTAGCCAACCCTTTCATTTTTTATACCGACCACTAAGCATTAAAATACCTTGTAAATAAACCTTTACACCATGGGACAATTTGTCGATGGCTACTTCTATTCCAATAATTTGAATTTGAAGTTGTTGTCTGACCAGGAAAATTAAATGTCGGACCAGACCACTAATCACGAATTGACACAGGAAAGGAACCGACAGGAATCGAAGATGACTTGTCGGATGCACATTTATTTCGAATAGAAGAAGTCCCAGCAGAATTAGAGGAAATATCTCAATTCTTAGAAAATGGACAAGCACCATAGGGCATGAGCACGAAAAAGAAACAAATCTTAGCCATGAAAGCTGCACTGTATAGCGTCATAAATGGATTTTTATATAAAATAGGCCTATATGACATCCTCAGAAGATGCACATTAGAACATGAAAGAAATAATATCATGTATGAAGCACACTATGGACCAGCGGGGGGACATTTTCAAGCAGACACAACTACCAAGAAAATCCAACAATTAGGGCTATGGTGGCCGACACTATACAAAGGATGCAAAAATTTTGTAAGCCAATGTGACAGATGTCAACGACTGGGTTGACCTATGCCTAATATAGAAATTCCCTTGATATCAGTAAACCCAAGTTTGACATTTGAAATTTGGGCCATTGACTTCATAGGTCCATTCCCCGTACCAGAAAAAAGAACACGTGCAAGGTACATAATAGCTACAGTAGAATATGTAACAAGTGGGAAAAAGAAGAACCAGTCGACACATGTTCTAGTGAGATATTTGCTAAATTTATCTATGAAAATATAATTACCAGATTTGGATGCCCAATAACCCTAATCAGCGACCAAGGTTCACACTTTATTAATAAAACCATCAAAGCACTAACAGACTAGTTCAAAATTGACCATCGACGTACTACAGCTTATCACTCCCAGTCGAATGGAGCAATCGAGGAATTTAACAAAACATTAACAAAGGGCCTAACTAAAATCTGTAACACCGACAAGGATGATTGGGATGAAAACATACCTGTAGTACTATGGGCTTACAAAACAACATACAAGTGTTCAATCGACCAAAAACCATTTTGGCTAGTCTATGGACAAGAAGCAGTGGTTCCACTACATTTTCGACAACAAACACCTATAATAGAAGATATTTTACATGTTGATGTCAAACAAGGAAGGAAGGACTGACCGTGGCAATTAAGCAAGTTAAAAGAACACCGATTGATTTCTCTACAACACTAAGAAATCCAAAAACAATAGCAGAAGGCTTGGCACGATCACAATATCAAAAACAAGAATCTGTCGATAGGGGATCTCGCCTTACTATACAATAGTCAAGTAAAAGGAAAACCCAAAAAGTTACATACAGAATGGATGGGACCCTACGTAGTGTAAGAGATTCATGCCAATGGATTAGTCTGACTAAGGAAGTTACAAGGCATAGTATTTCGGAAACTTGTTAATGGTGCTCTACTAAAACGGTACAAAAATTAAAAAAAGTTCAAAAAAAAACATAACGACCATAACTGTCAGAAAAAAAAACCATAAAAATCTAAAAAGATTAAAAATAACAAAATAGGAGCAACACCCATAACCCAGGATGACAGGAAACCAACGCTTCGACAGACAGCATCAAACCCATCGACGTACCACTATCGACCTCTCACATGATTGACATTGACCAATGACCCCGAAGGTCAAATAACGCCTTCATGACTACGGTAAGAAGGAGCGCCAAAAGAAAATCACCATTAATGAAAAACCAGAGAACGCACTGGAACATCACTTCCGCCATTAATACACACATCGACAGAAATGTCAAACACCCCACCTATAAATACTGGACCAGAAAAGGATCATTTATAGTATTTTGAAGAGATAGAGCAATTCAGCTATCAGAAAGTTGAAAACCAAGAACCTATAAGAAAATTCGACCAAGAAACCAACAAGATGGCACCAAAACAAACCAGATTCATAGCTACAAAGACAAAGGAACTGCAATCTACTGAAAACCCATTGATGAGAAGGTTAAGAAACATAAAAAACGCCAAGCTACAAGAAACCTCATGGGCGAAAATGTGGGCCAAAATAAAGGAATCGGATTATGTCGACAAGAAACCAACACAAGCAGCACAGAAGATAAACCACAGCTCCATTATGAACTACATGAACACACCATTCATGGTGAGTTTTGGAGGAACCAAGGAAATAGTAGTAAAATTCATTATCAGCTAATACCACAACGAGAAATTTTACTTCGATAGACCAATCGAAATCTCTGGAGAATTCATATACAAACTAACTGATCACTCCAACCAAGGTGACCTAGTTCCTGTTGGCATAAAAGAAGGACTGGTATAATTTTTAACTAGAATGCCCTCCGGGAAGAATTCAAAAGGGATAATTATTGGCTACATACAAGCCCAAGCGCCACAAATCGTGGCCAAAATCATAGCAACAGGGCTCACACCTACAGTTCAAGGGAGCGACCTGAAGTTGGATATTCTAGAGGCAATAGACACAATAGAAGAAATAAGAAAAGTATACATATGGGCTCAGTATGTCGTCGACATGCTTAAAACCATATGTGATAAATGTCAGGAGTCGGGTGGGATTATAAGGTTCCCGTCTCTAATAATATAGATAGTGATGTACCACTTGTTCCCAATCGGGGACAAGTAGTTCCAAGAGCCCACGAAATTCCACATGTGGAGGTTCAAGACATTCATGCAGACTGGAACACTAAATGAACTAGAAAATGGAAAGATACTGTTGGAAAACTGGCTCCAACACCTGAAAATCCAGACAAGCAGATGGAGGGTGCCTCAGAACATCCGACGAAGTCTGCCAAAAACTACACACATCCAACTAGAGCTCGACCACACTGCGGTTTGGTATATGCATGGTGCTAAAGCAAAAGCAAAGCCTCTCGACTATTACCCAACAGTCGAAGAGATCTTCCGTGAACTAGCTCGACAATCCGGCACAAAGCTATCGATACTAGCAAAAGCCAAGGAAGGAAACCTAGCAATTGAAGAACCACTGACAAACTAGGAGAAGGAAGAAGACTATGAACTCCGACTACACATCAACACCTTTGTGTCAAAAGAAACACCAGTAGAGGACACCAATAGATTGCAAATAACAATCATAAAACCAACGGCCCAAAGGGGAAGTATACCGACAGACCAACAGGTAACTAAACTAGCTGAAGAAAGTATCAACCTAGTTCAATAGTAGGAGGGAGGGGAAGAACTATAGGAAGACATTGAGCCTAAAAATCATGAATATGCCATAACCAAATACACAATTAAAAAGCTATCAAAAGAAATAGCAGTCGTAAGAAAAAAGGCAACGAAAACAAAAGGGAAGGGAAAGCACAAGCTGATCCTTTCAGAATCAGAATATGAAGAGGAACTAGTAGCTACTACCATCGACATCATAGAAGACACTGTAGTGAACAAATTTTCAGTCGAGAGATATTTCAAATGCTTTTTCGAGTCGACAGCACAGTAGGGTTGACCGAAAAAGGTAAAAATCACAAACACTTCAACAGCTAAAAACATTGTCGATTTGGTTTTTACACCTCCACCCCCATCTCTGACCTAGATCACATAGGAAGAAATTCCACAGCTACCCACTATAAGCCCAGTCAACATACGCAAAAATGCTATTCCAGAAACCTTGAAAGAGAGGTTCGACCAAGACAGTGATTTCCAGGCATACATTGAGAAATTGCTTGAACTACTCACCTCTGTCCAGAAGGTCACCACCAAATGTTCTTTGATCGAAGCTAGTGGATCAAGGTAGTTCATTCCTTCACAACCTAGACAAATACCCTAGAAGCCAAGGTCTGTGGGAATCATAAAATAAACATTTGTGAGGAACCCCGACAAGACAGCTCAAGCTGTCGCAAGTCGAACCTTATCCTTTATCCCTGCCAACATCCCACCCTCTCCATTAGCCAATGAACCAGCAAGAGATATAGAAGAATAAATCCTAAAAGAAATCAACCGTGTAATGAACAACTTATTCTCTAATGACCCAGAGTGTTGGCTATCTCGGGTAGACAAGGGTTTACTTGTATAAATATACCAACAATACCACTAGCTCACTGGCCCTTTTAGCAACAGACCGCTAAACATCCTGAAGTCTCACCCGAAGTGATCTTTATGGGTTGGCCAAAGAATTAGGTGTCCTCAACCAGGTTCTGTAGCATCCTAGGGTCTCGTGGCTCCTCTTAGCCAACGAGATCTCTCTGCGAGTCGCAATTCTCTCTTACTCATAGACTCAGACAGGGGAGGGACTCCTATCGCATTGCAGTGACTAGGACGATGCGCAAACTCTCCCCTCTGCTTTTCTCACTATCTGCGATATCTCACATTGTAGCTCCTCTGACGGTGCGATATCGCCTTCTGTCAATGCAATATCTCCTATAGTACGGCCCAATGCGACTCTCAAGGTCCAAATGCTTCCCCACTGGGTGGAATGACTCGGCAAACCTTCAACTGGGTGTTAAAAAATCTTACTTGAACTTCCATGGTTCAACACACTCAACATCAACTATACTTAACTTGCTGAATAAGTATACTGGAAACACTTAATAGAGTGACTCTTACTGTGTGAAACAAGCACTGATAAACTCATATGCAGACACTTGATACACTTAAACTCACCCTCAACCTTCTATAATACTGTAACTGAATGAGAACATACACACATTTACTAACTGATATACAACATTCATGTAATAGATAACAGATATCAACTAAGTAAAGCATAATCACATGAAATAATCACACAACACGCTGATTTTACGTTGTTCACTTCCAGGGTAGAAGCTACGTCCACAGAACTATGTTTATTATATCTCGAGAGGGTACACAGTTTTGCTGCAACCTATTGTGCAGCTAGAGATCTTCTGGGTAACTCCACACACACTGCCGAGAGCCCTTCTCTCTTAGATCTCTTCTCTTTCTATATTGCCTTCTTACAATATACTCTTCCTCTCTCTCTCCCTGTCAATCCCTGTGGATTGTTACATACATGCTCCTGGAATCAGCTTCTGGTTACAGTATGATAACTACAGACTGAATACAGACCCAGAGCTCGACTCTATTATAATACAAACTAACTATGAGCTAACAAACTACTTGACTCTCAGACTAACTAAGTGTCTGAACCACTTAGCTAGCTAAATGTCTAAATAGCTAACCTTCTACACTACAAATTACATCCCTTTATAGGCGGCCTGAAGGTCTCTCCTTTACAAAACTGTGGGCCTGTCCCAACAGTAACCCAAAAACCCTAACTATGACAGTTGGTGTATCTGTACTTTGAGCTACCGCATTCCATCACACCACAGCTTCCTGCAGTCTTCCACGCTTCCCGGCACTGACCGTGGGTACCGACGGCACTTCCTTTTCTGTCCTTCATCTTCAATACCTCGGCCTGCTACTCCTTTTCCATTTATGAGGGTAGCTGAGCCCTCCTGTCTTCATCGCTGCCTTAAGTCCAGTGGTTGAGCTTTCTACCTTTGACTTACTCGTTCCAAAATAGCAGCTTTTCCTGTAGCTGTGGGAGCCTACTCCAACAGTCCCCTAACACTTACTTGTGGCTCGTCCTCGAGCCACTAACAACTGATTTCTCTTGCTGTAGCTTCTCCTTGGCTTCCTCTGACTTCTTTCTCCATAGCTTCGACACACTCTTGTGCCGCTTTTCTAAAAATAGTGTCAACACTTTCCTGTCTGCTTGTTTTTGCTTTCTATCATCTTTGACATCGGCTTCTGTAAACTTAGTTCATAGGTCTCTCTTATCTTTTCGTAGATGAGCAGCTCCCTTAAGGATCTTGAGATTTTTGAGAAGCCTTCCCCAGATATTCTTTCCTCTTTATATGGGTTAGAACTCGTGCTATGAGGAAGATATAAATCTGTATCTTCCAGCCTTCTCAAAACATTTCATTCAGTCTAGATCCTTTCATACGAAAGCGAAACAAACCATGAATTCCATTCCGAGAACAAGCCTTTGTCTGCATGCTGGAGTTCTACTTGTTTGGTTTGTTTTCCCTTTCACTTTTCTTCCTAGCAAATCGCTCCAGGTATTCATGCTGCTTATGTTCTGCGTATTTTCATTCTTGACCTCTGGAACCTCTTGTTCTTCTCTTAGCTGATGAGATAGGTCATCTTCCTTCTCCCGTTGCCTTCTTTTTCTCATTTTTACTTTCTTCCTGGCGGGAGATTTCTTCTCATCATTCCTCTGCTATGCTTTCTTATCTTCAATTGTCGGCTCGTCTTTCTTCTTCCCTTCGGCAGAGACTTTGATGACATCTTCTACATCCTGTACTTGACTCCTCATCCTTGGCGGCTGTCTAACCTGTGATGCACCTAATTTCACAACCTTGGGCAGTGTCATCATAGGAGACTGGAGGCCACCACTCTGGAATCATCTCACAATGTCTTCTAAAGGTTCCTCCTCAAACAGAACCCACTCAGTGCAATACTCTGGATGAGTAATGGCTGCAAAATTGGGGAAAACTAGCACTCTGTAACTGGGGTATCTCTGCACAAGGGAAACTCTGCAACTTGCTCTATAACTCTCTGAAATTGCCAAAGTAACCCTTCTGTATGGATGATCTTTCTATTTATAACAAAGGTGATAATATGTGACTCAATGGTCCTCTAGACTAGACCCATCGGCAGTATTAATTATCTGGACAAGACAACACCCGTCATTTTGATCCTCATTAATTGCTGAAATCCGATCAAATTTCCCTCGAAAAGTGTGTGCAGGCACCGGTATCGTCGAAGATTTTACCAAATATGGAAAAAAACATTAAACTGTTGCCAAATCTAGGGCAACGGATAGCTGTCATATCCAGATTAACTACTTGTCAGAGGGCTAACTGACTGGCCCTCTGTCCTTTTTCAAAACTGGTTACGTGGTATGGGGAAACATTTCCTTGGTGCGATGCCATACCACATCACTTGTGTGAAAGACTTTTTTTTTTCGTGTAGACTTCTTACCGGTGCGATGCCTCCTTTAAACTACACTGGGCATCTTCACTTCCATAACTGTCTGATTTAAGGCTGGGAAGTGGAGTGGCTATCACTATAAAGCTTAAGCCTGCTGCCATTAATGAAAGTGGTAAGAAGCTCCTCGTTCAGTTTGCTGAGCTGAATGGCACCTCCCTCTGTAACTTGCTCTATCTGATATGGCCCCAACCAATGCGTCCTGAACTTTCCTGGAAACTTCACAAAATTACTATCGTAGAGGAGCACTAGGTCTCCTGTCTGAAAAATATTACTCTTTATATGCCTTTCATGTAAATCTTTCTCTCGTGCCTTCTTTACTTTTTGATAAAATCCTGCGATGAATCTATTTTCTTCTAAGGCAAGCAGCTGCACTAGTATTGCATTCATCGTGTCTGTATCAGCCATCCCAGTAATTTGAGCAACTCTGAAACTGGGAATAATATATTCCATGGGCATAACAGCCTCTTGTCCATACACCAAGCTTAAAGGTGTGTGTCCTGTAAGTTTCTTGCATGTAGTCCTATAATCCCATAACACAGCATTAAACCTGAGGTCCCAATCATTTCTTTGACTATTGTAGATCTTATTAAGAGAATTTTCTAGAATCTTGTTAAAGGCCTCCACCGTACCATTAGCCGATGGGTGGTAGGGCGTGCTCTTATGGTGCTGTATCTGGAATTCCTCCATCAAGGCCTCAATAGTGCTGTTCAAGAAATGGGTGCCTTGATCGCTCATCAAAATTACTGGACATCCAAATCTACTGATGATGTTTTCAAAAATGAACTGTGCAGCTGTAGCAGCATCACAATTCCTTACTGCTTTGGCCTCTGCCCATCTGGTGAGGTATTTTGTTCTGGTGATGATGTATCTTACACCAGTTCATTTTCCTGGTGGGTTGATAGGACCCAAAAAATCTATATCCCACTTGTCAAATGCACACAGTGTAATCTATGGTCGTAGCGGCATTTCATCTATGCGTGAAGGCTTTCCTACCCTCTGGCATATATCGCAGCATCTACCAAATTCCTTAGTATCCTTATGCAAAGTAGGCCACCATAATCCTGCGGTCATAATTTTCTGCGCAGTCGGCTTTCCTGCGAAATGACCTCCTGTGGTACCTAAATGTGCTTCTTTGATAATGGCTTCTTTCTCATGCGGCATAATGCATCTGTGCAAGACTTCATTTGGACCCAACTTGTATAAATGTCCTGCAATCAAAGTGAAGTCTGCTGCTTTAACAACTAGTTATTTCTTCTGCTGCTTAGTAAACTCAACAGGTGCCCATCCTGTAGTGAGAAAGTGAATAATATCAGCATAGTACTAGTCTCCGATCTGGATAGAAAACAATTGCGCATCGGGCAAGTTGTCCTCTAGATTACTTGGCTCTTCTCCTAAGTCTATCTGTGACAGATGATTAGGTCTGACATTCAATCTTCCTGGTTTGACAATAATTTCAAAATCATACTCCTAGAATAGGAGTAACCATCGGCATATTCGTCCCCCTAACACTGGCTTATTGACCAAGTACTTCAAAGCGGAATGGTCAGTGAAAATATTGAATGAGGCACACCATGGCTAATCCTTCTCTTTCTGTAGTGGTGTAGTTCTTTTTTGCGGTGGATAGTTTTCTGCTTGAGTATGCGATAGGGTGATCGATACCCCCTTCTCCTGGCTGGGTTAAGAAAATCCCCAGTGCTATGTCGGATGCATCCACATGTACATGAAATGGCTTGGTCTAGTCTGGGAATACTAGAATGGGTGCTGTAACCATCTTCTCTTTAAGAGTGTCTAGACTTTTCTGGCATTCCTCATTCCATAGGAATTTTACATCTTTCTTTAACAGCTTTTCCATAGGTGTTGTGATCTTTGCATAACCTTTGATGAATTTTCTATAGTACCCAGTATGACTGAGCACTGTCCTCAGCTGCTTGACTAAGTTGGGTGTTGGAAGATTTACAATGATGGAAATCTTTGCAGGATCTACCATAAAGCCTTGTCTACAGACAATATGACCCAACAAAATAACAAATGGCACACAGAATATACATTTTTTTAAGTTAAGAGAAATCTGGTATTACCTACATTTCTCGAACATCAGTCTTAAATCTCTTTTATGCTTTTTGATTAATCCAAATATAGTCCAATCATCAAAATAGACTTCTAGAAACTTCTGTATGTATTCCTTAAATACAGCAACTACTACTCTGGAGAAAATAGCTGGTGCATTTTTAAGACCAAAGGGCATTACCGTATACTAGAGCGAGCCCCATTCTGTCGCAAAAGTGGTCTTACATCGATCTTCTGGATGGATTCTGATCTGGTGATAGCCTGAAAATCCATCGGTGAAGGAGTAGACCTCCTGCCCTCCCACATTATCTAACACTTCATCAGTAAAAGGTGTCGAAAATGGGTCATGAAGTGATGCATCATTGAGTTTGTGCGAATTGACACAAATTCTGATTTCTCCTTTGGTTTTCTTCTCTTGCACGACCATGGGACTAACCCATTCGCTTTCTTCCATGGGCTCAATGATGCCTGCTACTAGCATCTTATCGATTTCATCCTTAAATTTTTCTTTATGCCGAGGATTTAATCTGTACGGATGCTGCTTAACTAGCCTAGCATCCTCTTTCAACGGTATCCTCATGATTCCCAGATCTCCAACTATTCCCTTCATCTCTGTGAACTTAGTGGGGAATAACTCCCGGTAGTCATGTAACAGATCTACAATGTGTCCTACCATTTCATCATCCCAATAGTCTCCAATAGTCTGTGCCAATATTGATCTTCTTAATCTTGATAGGCTCCGTGATAGATTGGGTCTCTGGCTTTGGTCCATCAACATCGCGAGTCCCTTCTGACTCTGGAATGTTGATGTTGTGAGGATCCTCATCCTCATCCTCTAGTTCTGCTGCAAAGTTATAACACTCGAGGGCATCTTCTAACTGGATGGCCCACTCAGGCTGAGTATGTACTGATAGGGTACAGTCCTCAAATATCTTAATCTTTATAACGTCTAGAGCCTGATCAATGCTGGGATACTCAGATTCAAAAAAAAGTGAGTTCAAAGCTGTCTATCATAAGTGGCCATGTAATGGTTCCTCTGTGCAACTCGGTCTCAGTGTACCAATTCTTTGGAATTTGGTCTAAAGTGTGAATGGATAGGTGAACCCATTCATCCTCGGGAATGTCCGACCAATTCTGTTCACAACTCTGAATTTGTGACCTGGGGTCACTTTCTCCTATATACTTCTACTGAAGACACTCCTTGTCATTAGAAAACCTAATCACCATCAATCTCTTGAAGTCACCCCACGATGCGATATGTTGTTTATGTGCATGCCACCATCTTGCAGGTGTGGCTCTTCCTGCAAGGTCAATAGCTGAAATCCTCTGCTCATGAGGAATTTCTTGTTCAAACTGGTATAAAAATTTATTGACGTCTGCTAATCCATCGAAGGATGAAATATCCTTAATTTCTGTGCCAATCCATCGTAGTGACTTATTCATAAACACACATCTGCGAACTGAGACTTCATGAAGTCTGTTCTGCCAGTTCTCTAGACCAACATCCGAATCTGATGTGCATGAGCTATCTCATCGCCAACTAATGTTTCCTTCTGCGGTCGGGTTGACGTAATCACTCTGATTAGCTGTCATCTGATAGAGGCTCTCCATGTTGCATACCTCATCCTCTGTGCAGATAGGTCCAATATATCTAGGACCCTGAAAAGGATCCAATGGTGAGATGACCTGGATCTGTGTATCCTCAAAGGTCATTTGTATTTTCTTTAAGTTGATAACAACCATGTTATCGATTACCCAATCAATACCTATTAGATCTGGATATGGTCTACTATCGCCAATGATTTCTATAAATTCAAAGTCCGCAAAGCTGCGAACTCCGTCAATGTCAACTGGCACTTGTGGTAATTGACCCAGTGGTGATACCCTCTATTGATTGGCTAAGCAGAGATGGATAGGTGATCTAGCTAACTTGGGGCTACCCATCTATTCCCATGTCTACTTAGTCAAAACATTAACTTCTGATCCTAAGTATAGGATTACCACATTCATTTCAAATTCTCCAACTTGTGCTGTGAGTCGCATCTCCCTTCCTGTTCTTGTATGGCCCATAATATTATGAATAGCATGCTGCGCATTGCTCACGGAACAAGATGGCGGATACTGATCTATGATGCACTGAAGCTCTCCGATAGCTTTGTCATTTCTCACGAGTTTCAAGCAACTCCGCAGGAACGATTGTACACTTCCCGTCGACTCATCCTCGTCACATCTTCCCGATGTGGTAGCCTGCGATATCTGCACAGGGATAATGCCACAAGGTGTTTGCTGCGGTATGCCCCTAGATGGTTGTACCTGCGATCCTCATTATGTAGGTTCATTAAAGAAATTTTTAGCTTCCTGAAATGTTTCTTTATTCTTCTGTAGGTCGAGTGGTGTTGATTTATTAGTAGCTTTGCACACCCACTCCGGTCCTGTGTTCCTTTCAATATCCTGCGATGTCTTACTAGTGGAAGCACCGCCGCGAGTCACAATGTTGACTCTTGGTTCTGGTTCTTTCTGCTTAGCAGGGATAAGCTAGATGTTTTGGTGTACTGCTGGCTTAGGTTCTCTGATATTGGATAACAAGTTCAGGCACTCTTCTATAGGGTGGTCATAATATTTGCAATAATTACATGTCGTTGTAGGGCTCTGAAAGTCCCTAGCATAATGTCCTACAACTCCATAGTTGTAACAAGTGATTGGTCCTCGGCCACGACCAAAGCCTTCACCACGGCCAAAGCCTTCACCACATCCAAAGCCTCCTCCATGGCCTCGTCCTTTGAATCCTCCTCCACGGCCAACATGAGCTGGTTCATGTTGTGGTCCTGCTGCTGGTGTTATACACCTAAGTGGCACCTCTCCGTCCAAGTGCCGATATCCCTCATGTCGGCACACAAAAGGACACTTATGGATAGAGGTTTGCCCTTAACACTATAGCTGGGATTATCAACACTATAGCTGGGATTGTCAAGAAATACATTATACCTTCACCCAGCTGATTGCTTTTCCTTTTTGCCATGTTGAGATGTATTCGCGACTCTCTTTATTGACAACTCGCGAGTCATTCATGAGTCTCCCTCACAGCAAGTCGCGAATCCATGTATTCGCGGGTTGCTCTTATACAAAGTCATGAGTCATTTGCGGGTTGCTCTACTACATACCCGCGAATGTGCTTCTTAACATGAAAACATGAAAACACGCGCTAATGGGAGTTTAGTTAAGTCATTTTACTTAATCTCCCTAACTGCTACAACTTCCCCAACCTTCGAGAACTGCCTTATTTCACCCATATAAATACAGGCCTTGGGGAGGGTTGTAGGGACACACACTTTGGAGCAAAGTTATGCTCATGGATTGTTTACAGAAGTCTTTGGAGCAGTGAAACTCAGAATCCTTTGGTGACAGAGGAGTCCTTGTCTCAGACATTTGGTTGTACTCTGAACTTTCTCATTATTGATAATAAAGAGATTACTTCTTCCACATGTGCCTCATATATCTTGGTTTGATAATTGTTTATGCTTCAGCATTTCATATTTGATTTATCTAACCTGCTAATATATATATATGAATCACTCTGTATCTAGAAGATTGTCTTTGAATAGGTGAAAGAGGAGTGAGCCTTGAAGACTTTGGAAGTGGAGCAGATTGGAAGAGGACTAGCAAGGATCGAACTTCGTTTAACAAGTAAGTTCTACTAACCCTCTTATTTCCTATTCTGCACTTTATAAGTCAACTGTCTGCAAGTGTTTGAGTATGTTGGTAACCCCCGACCTATGATTATTAGGTGCATAATCCCTTACAACAGAACTGGCGACTCCGTTGGGGAATCCTAGACTGCTGTAGGTCATTTCTGTTATCCTGACCAGTTTTGCTTGTGAGTCTATTTGTGGTTTTTTATCCTGGCTCTTGCTTACTTCAGCGTTTGAAAGTCTTAGGGTCTTTTCTTTGCTTTTGAGAAAATTTTTATACCCATTCGCGGGTTGTTCCAATGAACAGTCGCGAGTATAAAGTTGCATTCACGAGTTGTTATACTGAACAGTCACGAGCATTCGTGAGTTGCACTGTTAGACAGTCACGAGTACTCCTGAAGATTGGGATTTTTAAAGAAGAGTTTGCTTGGTTCTTTTCTTGTTATAGTCCCTGTTTTTTGAGAAGACTTTATTTAAGAATGCTATAGAGTTTGCTTGATTGCCTTAGGTGATCACATCTTAGTGCTTTTTGAAAGCCATTGAGTCTTTTTACTTGGTTTATTTACTATTTGCATCCTGAAGCATTTGGCATGTTTGGGGTCTTGGTTAAAGTGTCTTAGTCCAGATCAGTGATCAGGGTCTTGGGCTCTATTTTTTCCAGTCTGCTTTCTGATAGTTGCTGGTTTTCACTTGCCTTTTTAAGTCTGCAGTGGTCTTGTGTCATTGTTTGCACCCAAGCTAGGGTTCCTAGCCTGCTTCTCTTGCTGGCCTGTTGGTTTTGTTAGCTTGTTTGTTTTAGTTTGTAGTTTGTATACAGTCCATAAATTCAAGTTTACTCAAACATAGTGCATTGTAGATGCATAGTAGTTTCTTTGAGCAATTTTTAAAGTGAAAACAAAACATAGTTAGTCTTTTGCATTGTGATTTTTGCATAAGTAGTGTTTGCTTCATTTTAAAAATATATAATCTCAGAAAATTACAAAAACATAGGCGTAGTTTCTCTTATCAGTGCTTTAGTTCATCGATATATATTTTGAAAAAATAAAAAGAAGTTTGTTTATAGTAGTAGTTTTCTTTGAATACACTTTACTTTCATTTATTTCTTGCTAAGTCAAAACACCATACAGTATATCACTTCCATTTCCTCTTGAGTAAGAAACAACCCTTAAAATAAACGCATATATTAAAATTTACTAGTAAGTTTTATTTTTAGGGGCCTTTCACCTACTAGATTAGGCTAGACTTGTGGGATAGGGCGTGTAAACTTCCCACAAGTTATAAACTCAGACGTAGTGGACCGTTCTTTAGGTAAATCCTTGATTCTATCACTGTATCTGGGAAGCTCCTCTCAAACGGGAGTTAAGCACTAGGCCGCGTGGAGGCTTGGACAGAGGAGATAACCCTCTGAATCCTTGTCAAAGCGTAACCCAGGAATTTTACGCATCTAGGGATTCTGTCTTAGACAGAGTTTCGGGCTCAGCTACCCTGCCCATGCATACGAGTTCGGCTGACAATTGTCCCCCCAGACAGCTAGTATTGTCAAGGTAGCCTTTAGTCTCTTGTCTTTTAGGGTTCATACCTAGGTAAACCGGAAGGTTATTTCTAGTTCACCTTGAAAAGGCTTGGAAGGTAACCCTTGTGGAAAGTGCAGGAGGGTGGTGGGTGATTCCTCTGCTTGTGCCTGAGAACCCCTCAAGGACACCAAGTAATCGTTCATCAGCTTTCTTCGGGAAAGCATATCTTTATACCCTGGTTTGATTGCTTGAGACTCTAGGATATTTTTAGTGTATGCTCTGTGGATTTGCTTGTGCTTAGTTGACCTTAGGGTGTGATTAGTCAAATTTTTAATTCTAGAGGACCAACTTGTTAGAAGGTCAAGAAGGTTGAGAAACCTTCCTCCTCTCCCTGCATTGGAGCCTCCACCTTTATCCCAAAGGCGGAGATTAGGCACAGACAGTTCTTTTGAACCAGTAGGAGTAAGTGAGATTCTTGGTGAACCGGACTTGATAGCTAACCATTTTGATTTTGACACAGTTGAGATAGAAGAATTGCAGATTGACAAGTTTGCAAGAAATTTTAACACACCCTTGACTGATCTTAACGATCCTGTGATCGTCCAAGTTAGACCTTTTAGTTCACCAGTAGTAGGTGTCCCTTTGAGTAGAGTCATGTCTTCTGCAGAAGAGAGTTCTTTTGTGTTTACCTCAACCCTTCCAGTTGAAGGGGTACTACCTCCCCCGGTTAGTGCCCCTAGATCTAGTTTTCCTTCTACACCTTTGACTCCAGCGAGCCGGGTGGTTCAACCACCGGTTCACTCCAACATAGGAGGTATTTCTGGTAACACGGTTGCTGGGATCCCCAGTATACCTACCATTCCTTCTTCCTTCCCTTACACTACTCAGAGTGGTCCGGTGGGATCCTCGGCTTTTGTCCAAGGATTTCCTTGGAATGGGGGGCACATTCCCCCATCCATTCCATACGTAGGTCCATCTCCTTCATATGTAGGAGTGCAGTTTGGGGGAACACCTCTTATGGGAAAAGCTTCCATACCCCTATTTCGGTCCCATACTCGAGCTCTCCCTTCTCTTTGTTTAGCGGAGGGATACCTGCTCCATTCTTTCAGACCCCAGCTTCTATGAGGATGGCCCGAACCATGTACACTGCACCTCCCACCCAAAATCTTGTGGCCTATGGATGGAACCCGTTTCAAAGCAACCTTCCCACTTCACAATCGGTGTCAGGGGGAAACCCCAACTTTACCTATGGGCATTCGGGGGCTGGACCCTCTAATCCCCAAGCAGGCACACCTAGTGCACCGGTTAGGCCCAAAATTCCTTTTTTGGCAACTTTGAAATTGCCAGATTTATCAAAATTGATGAATGACCCGGTGAGGCATGACCCTTTGTGGCCACTTGTTCCCACCAAACTACCCTCGGACATCCCTAAGTTCGAAGGTAAGGCTGGTGAAGATCCTAGGGCTCATGCCACCACCTTCCATTTATGGTGTTCTTCCAACTCATTGAACGAAGATTCAGTGAGATTGAGGCTGTTCCAGAGGACCTTGACTGGCACTGTGGCAAAATGGTACATTGAGCTGCCTTCTGCTGCTTTTAGTAGTTTCTGGGACTTAGCTAGTGCTTTCCTCAGTCACTTTCAGCTTCCAGTTCGTTACGATTTCGGAACGGATTTTTTGTCTACTTTCAGACAAAACAAGGCAACCCACATCTCGGATCATATCCAAGAGTGGAGGAGGTGAAAGAGTCTTATCAAAGCCACCATCCCTCCTAAGTTTCTATTAGAGTGGTTCCTTAAATCATTGTTGCCATATATATCTAAGGATGTTTCCACATCAGGAGTGACTAGTGAAGAAGAAGCCATACTCAGGGCCCAGCAGTTGCACTTGATTTATTCACAGTCTGGGATTCTATACGAAATTATCCCTGAGGCACAAAGGCCTTCACATGAGGCCGAGAAACCCAAGCCTAGACCCCATGCAGATGGTGTGGTTGGGTCTCTAAATTCTCCCATTGTAGAGTCTTTGACAAAACAACTTCACCAATTGTCTGTCAAACAGTCTACGGTGGAGGTAGCAAAGGCTGCCCCCTCCTCCCAAAGTGCAAATTTTTTTGCACAAACCTCTTCGAAGGGAAATCAGCAGCCCGGTGGGAAGAAGAAGAAAGGTAAAAAGGGAGAGGGAAACCAAAATCAAAACAAGCCAAATCCCGCAAACAATGCTGATGGGGGCAAAAAGGAAAAGAAGAAAGTCAAGTTCCCTTGTAAGTTGTGCCAAGGGGACCACCTTACTCATCTTTGTCCCCTCATGGAACAAGCTCAGAAGCTGTTACAAACGCAACTGTCGGCTGTCCTGAAGGATCTGTTTCCCCAAGGGCAGAATTCTGCTTCAGCTTCTACTGTAGCAGGGGGCACTCAAGCTGCCCCTGACCCTAATTATATCAACATGGTTAGATACTCAACTTTGTTACAAACCAAGAACAAAAACTATGAGAAAGAGACCGATGAGAAGGTTAAAGCTGTAGTTGAATCTTCCAACCTTCTCACTATAGAGAAACCTGCGGAAATAATGCCAAATATACCCAAAGGTATCTTTAAGAAGACTTTGCATAACCCAAATGCCAGAGCCGCTGTTAACTACTCTGTGGTTGAAGACTTGGCTCAGAATCCGTGTGCAATGTCAGCTTTGGAGGTGTTACAGAGCTGTCCTGCTCAGCAAGATGCACTCTTAGCAGCTTTAGGTAGCATGGACTCTTCAAGTCTCACAGCGAAATTTCATCTCTCTGATGTTAAAATTTGCCTCCCTTACCATGTAGCTCTATCGATAGATGTTGTCCATGGTGGTAAGACCATTGGACGAGCAGTTGTTGATGAGGGAGCCTCTACTTGTGTTATGTCCCTGACCTATTGGGAAGCTCTTGGATCCCCAGAGATGGTCCCATCAACCACTTTACTTACTGCTTTTGATGGAAGGTCTTTCCATCCACATGGTATCCTACAAGCTTTTGATATTAAATTGGATGGCAAAGCAGTGTCTGTTGAAGTTGAAGTGATTGATGCTCCCTTGGACTACAATTTTCTTCTGGGTAGGAATTGGACTTATGCAATGTCTTCTGTTGCATCTGCTGTCTTTCGTGTCGTGGTTTTTCCACATGAGGGCAAGCTGCTCACTGTTGACCAACTTGATTTTACCCGAAAAGGCCGCTTAGAGTCTAAAGATTCCAATCTGCCATTGGTTGATAAGGCCAAACCTGCTACATAGAGCTTGGGGACTGGAATGTACGCATCATTGATGGGCACATTCGATATTCCAGCTCCAGTCCTTTATATCAGTTCTACTACTGTAGGGAAGTCCATTGATTCGATGGTCGATAGGACTGATCCTTGGGTCCTCCCAACCCCTCAGGAACCGGAAGTGCCCTTATCTACAGTGGAAGTGGTGTATCGAGGTATTACCCAAACCACTGTTGATCCCATTCCAGATCCTCTTACAGTCTCGGATGATCTGGAAGAAGTCTACTTGCCCACATGGGCAGAAAACTCTTTACATTCCATAGATTGCTTAGACACCATTTTACCTTCCGATGAGGCTATTCTGGAAGCTATGTGTGCGCGTGATAAGATATGTGAGGATCTTCATCACTGATCTTATTTCCTTCCAGAGCTAAGCAAGATTGAAAACCAAGAGTTTCATGTGAGACTGTCGGATGATGTTGATACACTTGTCAACCCTTTACCTAGGGAAGGAGTGTTTGCCGAGGGGAATATGGCAAACATTTCTGCCACTATACCGATCAACATCTCTATAAAACCAGATGTCGTGGAAAATATCTATATAGGTGCAAATTGCTCTCCGGAGGAGATTGCCATTTATACTGCCCTTTTCAAGGAATTCCGCGATATCTTTGCCTGGTCATATGAGGAGATGCTAGGCATTGATCCATCTATTGTTCAACATGAGATCCCAACCTATCCTGATGCCAAGCCAGTTCGGCAAAAATTACGCCCCGTGAACCCGCACAAAGCAGCGGCTGTGAAGGCAAAGGTTGAAAAGCTGTTGAAAGTAGGTTTTATCTATCCCGTAGCTTTAACTGAATGGGTGTCCAACCCAGTTCTTGTTGATAAAAAGCAAGGGACTATTCGCGTTTGTACGGACTTTCGAGACCTTAACAAATCCTGTCCTAAGGACAATTACCCCACACCATTTATTGATCAGATCATAGATGCATGTGCGGGTAGTGAGGTATTCTCGTTTATGGATGGTTTCTCCGGCTACAATCAAATCCAAATCAAACCGGAAGACCAGCATAAAACTGCTTTTATTTTCCCTTGGGGTACATTTGCGTATAGAAAAATGCCCTTTGGATTGAGAAATGTAGGGGAAACCTTTCAAAGAGCCATGAAATTTGCTTTTCATGACATAAAAGCCATTTTCGAGCCTTACCTTGATGATCTGCCCTCTCATTCTCGCAAGAGGATCCAGCATCCAGATCATTTACGGTTGATTTTTGAGAGATGCAGATACTACAAAATTCGCTTGAATCCCCACAAGTGTGTTTTCTGTGTCGAGTCAGGTAGATTGCTTGGATTCATTGTCTCTAGTAGGGGCATTCAAGTGGATCCGTTAAAAGATGAGGCTATTGTAAATCTGCCTCCTCCTCGTTCCCTTAGGCAACTTCAAATTCTACAAGGAAACTATAACTTCCTTCGACGTTTTATCGTTAATTATACCAAGATTACCAAAGGTTTCATGTGCCTGCTTAAACAGGACACCTGATTTGTATGGGATGAAACTGCACAACTCGTGTTCGAGGCATTGAAAAAAGCCTTGTTGTCGGCTCCTTTATTACGCCCGCCAGATTATTCTAGGGATTTCATATTATATCTGGACGCGTCGGAGTCTACCATTGGGGTAGTGCTAGTTCAGGAGGACGACAAGCTCGTCGAACATGTTGTTTATTACCTTAGCTGTGCTTTGGTTGGACCTGAGCTTAAGTACTCCCACGTCGATAAGTTAGCCTTAGCGCCTGTTTATGCTGTACAGAGGTTGCGGCACTACATCTTACTGAGGACCACTACTGTTGTGGTGGATGTAAACCCTTTCCAATATGTTTTATCCCGACGGATTGTTGGGGGAAAATTCAATAAGTGGATAGTCATTCTCCAAGAGTTTGACTTGGTTTTCCAATCCGCTAAATCCAAAAAGTCCTTAGTTTTTGCCGAGGTTATAGCAAAATTCCCTACGGAAGAAGATGTAGTGATCAAGGATGACTCATTCCCAGATGAGCACATCTTCCTCATATCCACCTCTGATCCTTGGTATGGAGATATTCTTATATATCTCCAGAATTTGAAGTATCCTACCGCTTACTCTAGGGAAGATCGACGCAAGTTACACCTTCATGCTAAAAACTACCTCATTATAGGAGATACATTATATCGACGAGGGGTAGATTTCGTGTTGCGTCGCTACCTTACTCATGAGGAAGCGGAGATTGTCCTAAATGATTCCCATAGAGGAGCATGTGGGGGTCATTTATCTGGGTTAGCAACGGCCCAGAAGATTTTACGTGCCGGGTATTTCTGGCCCACCATCTTTAAAGATTGTGTGGAAGCAGTGAAACGCTGTCATCCTTGTCAGCTTTACACCAGAAAAATGTGGTCATATCCTGCTCCCTTGTTTCCCATTGTCTTGGTAGGCCCTTTCATGAAATGGGGGATCGATTATATGACATGCAACCCAGCCTCGGCTGGGGGGCATAAATACATCATTGTCGATGTTGACTATTTCACAAAATGGGCAGAGGCAATGCCTACTTTCAAAGACAATGGGGAAACGGCAGCTTTCTTCATGTTTAATCAGATTATTGCTAGGTTTGGTATTCCCAAAGTGATTTTCACTGACCATGGTAGTCATTTCCAAAATAACATGATGACAGAACTGACCACCATGCTCGAATTTCGACAAGAACATTCTTCTCCATATTATCTGCAAGCAAATGGTCAGGTTGAGGCTGTAAACAAGACTTTAAAAACTATCCTTAAACGTACTATTGATGCAGCCCGCTAAAATTGGCACATCATGTTATATCCTGCTCTTTGGGATTATCGAACCAATGTCAAGACTGCTACAGGTTTTTCCCCCTTCCAACTCGTTCGCGGGGTGGAAGCTATTACGCCGATTGAATGCGAAATCCCATCCTTGCAGATAGCTATTCATGTGCTACCTGATACGACTGAGCTTGAGAAACGGTTTCTCCATTTATAACACCTTGATGAACAACGTAGAGATGAGTTGACTGCAAATCAGGCTCATATGAATAGGGTTAAATCTCAATACGATAAATCGGTCAAGCCTAGGGTTTTCTCTAAAGGGGAACTTGTCTTGCTCTGGGACCAAGATAAAGAGCCTCTGGGGATAGGAAAATTCAAGGCTATGTGGTTAGGACCCTATGTCGTGTCTAAATTTTTGAGTAAAGGCGCATATGAATTAGTGGATTATGATGGGAATAAGCTGCCTGAGCCTAGAAATGGGCTCTACCTGACGAAGTACTATGCTTAGGCTTAGCACTTTTTCTTGTATATTAGTGTATGTATTTTTATGTACATTAGGTTGTCAGTTTCGTTTTTCATACTATCTACTGGTTGTTGTAGATGTCTTCCGAGATGTATGTAGGTTTTGTTGATGGCGCCAGCCGTCACACTTGTAACCTGGCTTTGGCAGCATGGGTTATCTATTCCCCCTCAAGATAGCTTGTTGCCGCGGTAGGCGCTTGTCTAGGTCCTGCTTCTAATAATGTTGCTAAGTATAGGGCTCTAATTGAGCTCCTATGGGATGCTTTGTCACGAGGCATCACCCAGCTTGAAGTCCGTTTGGATTCTCAGTTGGTTGTTTCCCAGCTCAATCAAGCTTACCAGGTGCGTAATCCTACATTGTTACGTCAGTTCATGCAAATTCATTTTTTGGAAAGACATTTTGAAGTTATTACTTTCAATCACACTCCACGAAACCAAAATTCATTAACTGATGCATATGCTAATAATATTTTGGACTGGCATCTCACACACATGTTATAAAATATACAACAAACATATAAGAAACATTTGTAAATAAACTGACAACCAAACACAAATATATATATATATATGTAAATATCTGTCATAGATAGGTCAAGTCTGATCCGTAGATCCCGTCATGTACAAAATATACAAAAAATGGATCATCATCCATCAAAATTCTCTAAAACTAAGCCTGCCCGCCATGGCCACTGGGACCTCCTTGGTCCCCGTGATCTCTGTGCCCCCTGGCTTCCTCAGCCTCCTCGGCTTCGAAAGCCTCCACCGCATCCTTGTATACAAGTACTGCCCTGGCTACCCGTCTGAATAGACGTAGCCAGGCCGGTGGAACCATAACTACGAACTCCTGCATGGCTACAGGGAGATGCTCTATCCATATCGTAGGTACCCGATCGGTCAACCTGCCTAGCTTCATCTCGAGTACCCTGATGAATCGTGGGTCTCCCCCTGCAACAGGACGTACGAAGGTACATGGGTTCCCTTCAGGGTGGACTGGTCCAATATCTACATTTTGACACATAAATAGGGTTTAGACTTGTGCATATGTATATATCCTATCATTTGAAAATCCATAAAAATTTGATAATGATAAAAAATAAAAAATACTTACCCATGTCTCCCCATGCTCCTCCTGGAGGGAGGACTAGGTCGGGATTAACTCGGAAATCTAACCCGGCGTATGGAAACTGCTCCAACGCCGGCACCTGCCGTTCCCACCATGTATAGAAATCATCATCATACATGCTATGTACTACATCTCCTCCTCCTTGACGAAGGAAGATATCTCCCCACCGGCTCAGCCTCGACTGCCATAGATGACGGACCTGTAATGGTATCACAAGGCTCATAGCTGGCACTCTCTCAAAGAAGAATGCTACCAGTATACTCGCATACCCGAAGTTCTTCCGTCTTCCCCTCTTACAGTCGGATAATTGCCTCTTCATGATGGGGGCAATTCCCGTACACCAATCAGAGAGTGCACCTCGAAAGCAGTCCACCGCCACTCTCATCTGAGTCCTGGTGGCCATGTGTAGCCCTGCTGACCTTGAAAGTCTCACTATAGTACTGGCCAATACTTGAAGTGTAAGATCCTAAATATCTGCAATGAGAAAGCTGTTGCCTTTCTTTTGAGTACCTGGTCTACAGAATACATCGATATAGTTCTAGACACTCAAGGGGTCTCCACCCCTGCCAGTGCCTTCCAGGTTCACCGGTGCTCCCCGTTGTGACAACCTGGTTATGAAGTAGATGTCTTGTGTGGTAACCTCCAAAGTCTCACCTTGGATATTGAACATCCCCAGGTCATGGTCCCAGTAATTGACCAAGAAGTCTAATATGCGGACATTGGCCCGCATGGGCGATGTGCAAAAGAACTTGAGAAGCCCACTAGTCCTCAATGCTTGGATAGTAGGAGGGCTTTGGAGAGCCGCTTGATCCATTGCTTCGTGTTCCCTTTCTCTCCACTCCAGCACCATGTTTTTCCTGACAAAAACACATAATTTGATTTAGTATTCCATCATAAAATTTTAAAAATTTTGCATATTTTTAAAGCATTTCCCTATTTCACAGCATTCACGACTGTCCATTGGGACAAGTCGCGAGTCATTCGCGACTTTCCTGTTGAGCAACTCGCGAATGAAACACACATTCACGAATTTCATGCCTTGCAACCCACGAATGCATTTTGCCATATTTTAGGTTGGTGAAAAATACTGAATTAACCACTAAATTAAAAATTTGTTTGGATCAAATTGAAGAGCTAAGCATGTAGATTTACCTGAAGCTGACGGTTTCGGAATCTAACGGCCCAATTGTCCACGACGATCGATCAAAGATAGAGGGTAAACTTTACTTTTTGGTTCAAAAAGTGCAAATGGTATGAAATGTTTTAATATTCAAACTATTTATAGAAATAAAATTTCGTAAAGTGGGTCTTTTTATATAGTTTGAAATGACAATTGACTAATTTCACCCTCCTTGTGCCTTGGAACAGGTTTACCAACTTTTACGAAGTGTTGATGCTTCTATAGGGTGGTTTTTTCTCTTTCCAACACATGTTGGCATCTTATCACTCCACGTTTACCTTAGTAATCAACATTTTGCCACGGATTATGGTATTTTAAGCCATTAGTCCCTTGTCTCTACCATTGTTCTTCCGTGGCTAGGATCCCTTTTCATGAGTATCATCCTTATATGCTATTGTCATCCTTTGGTACTCATTCCGTCACTGTTTTAGGCCCAGGGGTTTCCTCATAGCTATTTTTCATGCCAAATAGAGCTTCTTATGAATCTCCTTTTACAAGCTATCCCTTTATAGGACTCCCCAACCTTATGGAGTTTATTTAGGCCCAGGTCTGACTCCTTCAAAACAGACTTGACTGCCGAGTTATCTCATTTGTTCAAGCTCGTTAAGAATATGTGAACGGGCATCCGCATTGGTGGTAGGTTATCTCTTTCTCGGACCATGCGGAATAATACGAGAAAGGATCACTCTCTTTTCTTCGGAATTGAGAAGAGTATTCTCAGGTATAGGTTTATCACTTTTCCGGACCTGAGGGACTAAATTTATGGAAAAGGAACACCCGCTTTGAGCTTAATTTTCTCTTTTTCGTGCTCTGGACCCACACATGAAAAATATTCCGAGTGTACTTTGTGTCTTTGTCATGCTTGTTAAACACTCAAGAACAAAGCAACGAGTTTATTGTTGTAAGCCCCATTTCTTGTAACCAAATGGATCTTTCCGAGTGATCTTGCTTTCCTTCACACTCGTAAAACTCAAGCTATTTTATGCTGTTCTGGAAGGAGCGTTGGGTAGGTGGTAATTTAACCTTTTTCGGACCTTCCTGACTAAGTACGAAAAAGGTTCACCTTTTCTTCTTCGGAAGTTAAGAGAGTTCTTATGTGTTTTTTTTATACTTTTTTGGCCTCAGGAGACTAAATTGGACGAAAAAGGAACCCCCTGGAGTCTTCTTTGGCATTTTCAGACTCTCTAAATGTGAAAATACCGCATGAGCATGTACTAGTTCGGGCTCATTAAATCCACGGATCAGTGTATCAAGCATTTTTTTCCCATCTCTTCAAGCTTGTTAAAAAATGAAGAGGGAACCGAGTTGACTTTCCTGGACTCGTTAAAACTTAACAGGGAAGGTAAGGAAGAAGTTTTCTCTTGTTTTCAGTAATGGTAGCATGTCATCCTTTAACATAGCACTCTTTGCTTTCCGATATCCATGTTTCAGTATACACTTGTGTTCAGCTATCACTTTGAGTTTTTTTACTCCTCCTCTTGTCCATTATACCTGGGGAATCTGCTCATGTCTCCTACATGACATATAAGTCTAGTTGTTCTATCTATCCGTTGTATGCTTCCTTGGGTCATCTCTGTGTTGTGCTCACTGTTCAAGGACTATACTAAATGTCTGACTTATCACCTGATTCCATCACTGTTATATCTGTTATCCATTTCCTTGTGTCTCCCTTCTTTTGCCCAGTTCCTACTCACTCTTATGATCCGTTGGAGGATTGTTGTAATCTCACAGATCACATAAGGTTACCAATAATACATACTAAAACATAACCATAAATAAGAGACAAGAGACAAGAACAGGTAGGGACAACAGATTATATTAATGTAGTGAGTTCATACAAGGCACATAACTGAACTGAGTTCGTTACTTGGCTCAACAGTGTAATATATACAATTTGGAAACAGTTACAACATAACTACCTTTCGATTCGGTGAACTGACACGACTGTTAGTTAGCCGACTTAATTAACTAGTTTAGTCGGCCGTCCGACTTGGTCGGACCATCGACTTAGTCGGCTGATCGACTAAGTCGGTCTTTGTTCAAGTCGACTTCGTCGAATTGCTCCTTCTACATCTCCCCCACAAACAAAAGGTTTCTTCGTCCCGAAGAAATAGGGAGGTACAAAAAATGAACTTTTTGTCGAATCCTTCAACTTTTCTCTGGCTGTGGACTGTGCAGACGAATAGTCGGTCTCTTCTGGACGCATACCTTGACAATGGCTGGAGCTATGATGGCTAGATGATGCTGGAAATCGGTCCATGTCTGCAAGGATTTCTAGATTTCGATCGTTAGAGTAATTAGACTTGATAGTATCGACATATTTTCTGCCATGGGCATTTCTGCAATGTGCTCCATGTTGGGACCCAACAGTTGGTTTTGTTCTTCTGCAGCATCGAGGAGTCGTTTCATCTGCGGACAGATGTTGTCGACCTTCTCTAAGTTTGGAAGGGCTTGCTGAACCCACTGATGAGCCTCTTGTTCGAGCTTCTGCAGTTTGGTGGTCTCCATCACAATCTGCTCTTCAATGGTCTGCCTCATTTCTGCTTCAGTCGAATTCCGGCCCTTCAAGGCCTGAATGCCTTGTCGTGTCTGCCTGGTCTGATGATAGACCTGCCCATAATGGGTAGGCCAGTCTCTTAGTACTTCCTCAGTGACAATGGACTCCTCCATATGGTCCTGTAAGACCTTGTAAGCCTCTGAGAAGGCAGTGTGTTGTGTTAGGAGAAGTCGGGCAGTTTCCTCTTGTTGTTCTGCTTTAGTCTCGTGGCAATGGGTCTGGATGGTCGACACCATGCCCTCAAAAAGCTTATATGCCCTTTCCAGAGGTCGATCTGTGTCGACTTCGAGAGGGCCTAGTATCACCGTCTATGCTAGAGCTCTACATCTGTCGAGAAACTCGACTTCTTCTGCATTTTTGGCGACCAACTCTTTGGTTTTCCAATCTGCCCTTTTCTTCGACTCCTTAGCCACAGTTTTAAGGAGTTGGCCGACGTTTGTGTCGGTCAACTTACTGGAATCTCTTAAGCTAATCCGGAGGCCGGATCGTTTATGTTTCTCTTTCTTTTTCTTCCGTTGGTCTGGTTGTTTTTCTTGTTCCTGGGTACCTGCAGTAGTGGAAGTTGGGTCTGTGGTTGGGGGGTGAGAGGTCGAGGGTTGTTCTGGTATAGAAGATAGCTGTGTTTCTTTTTGAGGAGGGAGTATGGGGGATGGGGGTTTTTCTGTTTGAGGAGGTGGGATGACCACTTCCGGGTGTGAAGATAACGGTGGTTGTGATGGGTTTGGCTGTAATTTTGGGGGTGGGGATTTTGAGGGTGGAGGTGGTGGGGAAGGAGGTTGGGATGATGGTGGTGTTGGGGATGGAGTGGGGGTATGGACTGGGGTTTCGAGAGTGACTGGGATATGTTTAGGACTACTGTCGGAAGAGATCGCTGCTTCGGATGGTGACGAGGGTGGTTCATTCTGTGTCGCGGGGTCGACCTGCTCGGTGATAGACTGACTGTGTCCTATGATGTCGCTCTCGTCATTGATCCTGGTAAAAGTTGTTGTTTCTTGTGCATAAACCTATTTGTGTATTTTGAGAGGAGTCGTTGTCTTTATTTTCTGGGCTGACTTGAACAGTGAAGGTAGCGTCGTAAAGAAGGCTTTAAGCTCAGCGTCCTGGATGACCCTGGCTCTCAGTGCCTCCGGGATTACTCGTTGATATTCTTCACTGGGGCTGCCCGATTGTTCTGCTGGTGCTTGTTCTTCGACTACGGGTGTTGGAGATGGAGGTGGGGGGGTCGACACAAGGTCGACGACATTTTCAGGCGTCATTTGTATTTTGGCTTTCTTGGGCCGACCCTCCGGAGCTCCTGCTTTGAGATACCATTGAAACTGGGTTTCAATTGACACTTTATTGGCATGGGCATCTTTGACAATGTTGACGGCCGTGGCTGCTAGTTCCTCCTCGTCGTCAGAAGAGTCAGCTAATATAATCTGTTTTCCCTACCTATTCTTGTCTCTTGTCTCTTATTTATGGTTATGTTTTAGTATGTATTATTGGTAACCTTATGTGATCTGTGAGATTACAACAAGGATCCATTGCCTTCCTTATCACAGTATGGTCCCATTTCAGTATCTCCTGATGACGAAGACCTAGAGTTTTGACGATAGTACCTCTGGATTCACTTTCATCATTGGTGAACTGCTTTGCTTCAGTTGTCAATTATCACTTATTGGTTGACAAACTGTTGAATCCTCTCCATGTTCGACTTCAGCTTACCCTTATTCGCATGGCTTGGATTGTACTGGTTCTTTGGGATCATTTATGAAGACCTTAGTCCCTCCTTTTGGGCTAAGTTGTGCAAGACCATGTTCTATTCTGATATCTAGCTCCCAGCTCTTTGAAGACTCATCATTATTGTATTGTGGCTTTGATCCACCTTTGTAATATACGTGGTTTCTACCCGTATCATATGATGTAATCAAATATTGTAAAGGAGCTAGTGTTCCAGTAAATTGAACATAGCATCCTCAGATGTAACTTTGTATATGACATTACTATGTATTTGTTTCAGGTACTCTCTCTGCTCCATTGGATTTCTGAGTTTCTCCAGAGTTAAAGATTATAATGTATTTTGGCCATCATTCCCCTCTGACCTCACACATTAGGGGGCATCTGTTATACACCTGAGTGGCACCTCTCCGTCCGAGTGCTGATATCCCTCATGTCGGCACACAAAAGGACACTTATGGATAGAGGTTTTCCCTTAACACTATAGCTTGGCTTGTCAAGAAATACATTCTACCTTCACCCAGCTGATTACTTTGCCTTTTTGCCATGTTGAGATGTATTTGCGACTCTCTTTATTGACAACTCACGAGTCATTCGCGAGTCTCCCTCACAGCAAGTCACGAATCCATGTATTCGCAGGTTGCTCTTATACAGAGTCGCGATTCATTCACGGGTTGCTCTACTACATACCCGCAAATGTGCTTCTTAACATGAAAACATTAAAACAAGTGCTAATGGGAGTTTAGTTAAGTCATTTTACTTAATCTCCCTAACTGCTACAACTTCCCCAACCGTCGAGAACTGCCTTATTTCACCCATATAAATACAGGCCTTGGGGAGGGTTGTAGGGACACACACTTTGGAGCAAAGTTATGCTGGTGGATTGTTTACAAAAGTATTTGGAGCAGTGAAACTTAGAATCCTTTGGTGACAGAGGATTCCTTGTCTCATACGTTTGGTTGTACTCTAAACTTTCTCATTATTGATAATAAAGAGATTACTTCTTCCACATGTGCCTCATATATCTTGGTTTGATAATTGTTTATGCTTCAGCATTTCATATTTGATTTATCTAACCTGCTAATATATATATATGAATCACTATGTATCTGGAAGATTGTCTCTGAACAGGTGAAAGAGGAGTGAGCCTTGAAGACTTTGGAAGTGGAACAGATTGGAAGAGGACTAGCAAGGATCGAACTTCATTTAACAAGTAAGTTCTACTCTCTTATTTCCTATTCTGCACTTTAGAAGTCAACTGTCTGCAAGTGTTTGAGTATGTTGGTAACCCCCAACCTACGATTATTAGGTGCATAATCCCTTACAACATCTGGACCTGGTGTCTCTGACTGGACTCTATACAATTCATGTTTTCTTTCGATCATGAGGTCGTAGGCTTTGCAGTTATGTTCATCATGTCCTACTGACTTGCAGAAGTTATAGTATAAGTTCTTAGGGGTTAGTACATACTTCTGAAGTAGAGGGCATTGCTGAGGTGGATGTCCTCTTGTTCTGCAGAGTTCACACCATGGCCCTTGAGCCTGTGCTAAGGGGTTAGGAGCCCCACTTGCTAAGTATTCAACAAATACTGGAAAGTTATCTTTCGTATGGCCCTGTGCTTTACACTTTATACACCATATTTCTTGTGCAATCTATTTTCCTTTCTTAATCTCATGCAGCTGTAACGTGAGATTTGCTAACTGGTTTTGGAGGTTTTCCATACCTATACTGGTCTCAGCTAGAGGTGATGCCTCTAGTTTCATTGCCATCTCCAACACTTCATCCTGCATACGAAGTCTCTGTTGTATAAGTGGAAGTTTGATGTGAGGGAGCAGTGCTACAATAAACCATTCCTTATGCTGCTCCGACACAAACTCAAAGCTAACTTGGTCTATGAGAGCTTTGAATTTCTTATCAAAGTCCCATACTGACTCTAATGGTAGCTTTTTAATGTCTTTGAGCTCTGTGATACACTGCGACTCGGACTTGGGATTCTTAAATTCTTTAATCATGGCAGTCCGGACCTGTACAAGTGTTCTGGGTATCGCTGAGGTATACTTCATATACCATGTTAAGGCTCATTCTCTGAGTGTGGTGACCAACTGTACAAGTTTAATATTATCATCTTGGATCCCTTTAATGGTCCACACAACTTCACATAGAAACCAATGCTTCTTTGGGTCTTCTACCCCTGTACCCTTAAAGGTAGGTAACTTCATGTCATCCCCCATCCTATTTCTACATGGTGGATGCTGATTTGCTGTGTTACTACCACTCGGCGGTGTAGATGGAGGTGATGTAGCGGCAGTATGTACTGTATGTGAACTACTCGATGGAGTTCCTACGGGATTGTTCTGAGTCCCGGTTGTTTTATGTGGGGTATAAGGGTGGTAAGGGATACCCCCTTCTATTCTTTCTATATTACTATAACTCTGTTGTCTAGTATTATCTGAACTGTTTTCAAATATGGAAGATCTGAAATCTACTTTATATTTCTTTCCACTATGTGTACATCCAATGTCATCAAAATCACTCTCAAACTCTTGTGGCATTACACTTTCTTAGCTTATTGGTCTGAAACTATATCCATTACTCCTTTTTCATGTAATAACACCTTAATGGACAAGTTTAAAGAGTTTAGGTACTTACCGCGATATCCTTTGAAGAAGTACTGCTTAGCCTCGCTGAAGCTTTTTCTTTTCTCAACTGCAAACTCTGTGACGAAGCCTTCTAGCACACTCGCAAGCCATAGGTCGACTTCCCATGAAATGGGATTGTCTATGCTCTTCACGGTGTGAATCAGCTTTGGTGTCCACATAATGTTTATTTTCTGCTTGAATATATGCTTATCCGTCAGCTTTGATAACAAGTCATACAGCTCGTTTCCATAGGTTGCAAAAAATATCCACTAGTACAAAAGCGCGGATTTTTCCACGGAGGTTTTCCACGTTTCTTACTTTTTGGTGTAAAATTCGATGTAACAGGAATGAGGCATCGCTGTATCCATGCCTAGTCGTCGTTGTATCCACACCTAGACTTATAGACGTCGCTGTATCCATGCCTGGACTCTTAGCCATCACTGTATCCACGCTTGGACTCTTGGACTTAAGTACTTGCTTTGACAAATATAGCAAAAATGTAAGAAATACATAAGAACTTAAGTACTTGCTTTGACAAATATAGAAAAACCATGGTTTGTAGGAAAAATTATAACGAATGTGATAACTGGAAAAACAAAGTGTAATCCTCAACACTAGATAGTGTCTTGCTTATGGTCTCAAAGTTGGGCATTTTGACAACTACAATATAACTATGAAATGTAAAAAATAGTATATGAATGGGATAATTGAAGAAAAAAGGTGTAATCCTCCAGACCAATACATACAATTATATCTCAATAAACTATAAACATTCTAAATACAAATAGATTTGGAAAATGATAAATAAGAAGTGGACAATGGATATCACTTCTTGTTTCATTGTGATGCATACAACTATATTAGGGGAAGAACATAACTACAAATCAGTGATTGGGAGACAACATTTTAAGAGGACCAAGTAGACAACAAACAATCCGTAATAATGTGCATGCTAGACAAGCTACTAAAAGTTGCTAAAGGTGGCATAATACTTTTGGCATAGGGGTAGGGTTGGAATTTCAGATCTAGTCTATCTATCAAATTTCACTGTTTCAACTATTTTCTAAGACATTTTCAACATTTTAAAGAATAAGTATGAAACAAATCAGGTCTTAAGTTGTGATTCATATAGAATCTTCAACACAGTGGATTTATGTTTTGCTAGATAAGCCCATGGATATGAATATGACTGTAATGCCAACACATTTTATAGTTAGTGTAACTTGGCTTAGGGTTAGCATTAGACTAGCTTTTCAAAATTTCTCAATCTTTATTAAACATAGATAAATTCCACATCGTATATAAAGACATATACTGTGATGATTTTTCCATCACAATTAATATAAAACAACACACCATAGAAAAAAAATGATACTTATAATCATAAAAATATGAAATTCACATTATCTTAACCTATACTTTGAACTCCCATATACCTTATTAAACTTTGAAATATACTTCGATAAATGCTCAAAACACTTATAAGCCATCTTCCTTAAAGGCGCTTAACTTTAAACTTCTAGGAACTGACCTCGTTATGTTACCAACTTGTCATACGAAAGTGGCTCTTATTTGTGGCATTTCAAATTCAAATACTTAAATGCAGTGCCGCCACATTTATTTTGAATCAAATCAAGGACCACCCCATTCAGGCCTGTCAATGAAGAGGAGGAGCTCACCAAACGCACAGAGCAGATGGGTATTTCACAAAAATAGGAACAACAGGACTCTGATTTAGCCATTGCTGTGGCTCTGGCCATGGCACCCGATGACGATGATTTTCAGTGCCCTATCCCCACATTTTCAATCAATCAAGACGCCATCCTCAAATCATACAAAAGGCCCAAAATGGCCAAAACAGAGAAGCCACACAGCAGATCCAGTTCAAATCCTCTGAATTCCTTGAATACCCATCAACATACCAGAAGGAAAGGCAAGCAGAAGTTCATAGAAGGCAAGGAGAATGCAAAAGAGGCTCACCCAGTTCAAGACATTACTAATGTATCTGTCAAATCCCATGAAACAAACGAGAACACAATGATCAATACACCATATCTGGCTAAGAATAGTATACATAATGATAAGGGGGAATTTTTAAGGAAAGATGCTGGCAAGGGAATGTCAATTGAGAGCAGGTTGCTCTGCAGAGGAAGAGACCATGGGATAGAAATGGGCACATCATTACCCTTAACTGAAAAAGATGCCAATTTTCCAATTGTTGAACCAGGGACCCACTTGAATGATTTAGTTGAAGAAGGCCTGGAATCTCTGAGTTTTGAACCAGGGATTCGGATAAATGATTTAGTTGAAGAAGGCCTAGAATCTCTGAGTTTTGAACCGGGGACTCAGCTGAATGCTCTGATGCAGCTATGCTGCAATACTGAAAAAACACAAGAAGCAGGCCATGTTTTGGATGATAATGGTAGTGAAAATATGGAGTTTGAGGGGTCCTGCAGTGAAGGAGAGGAAGAAGACATCATGATTCTGATGACTCAAGACAGTAGTCTATATGTAATCCCTAAGAATGATTCATGTAATCAGGGTAGCAGTCCTTCCAGACTAAAAAATAATGATTGCTGCCATGAAAATGATCTGGGTAAGACCAGTACTCCATGTATAATCCCTACAAATGATTTGGGTCCGGCCAGTACTGCATGTATAATTCCTAAAAATGGTTTGGCTCAGGACAGTGCTCCTTGTAGAAGTTCGGTTGATGATTTGGGGCGGATTGACGGGCCTTGTGGAATTCTTCACGAAGATCTAGGTTATCAAAACAGTGTTGTCCTGGCCAGTAGTACATGTAATATATTTGATAGTGATTTGGGTCAGGCTAATAGTTCGTGCGGAATCTCTAACTATGATTTGGGTCGTCAGCAAAATTTGGATCAGGTCGGCACCTCATGTGGCATCTCAAATAATAGCGTGGGCGGTGTACATTTTTCAAATCAGAGACAGCTGCTAGTGCATTGCCCTATCTGTGGAATGGAAATTACTCATCTGAATGACCAATAGCATGAAGCACATACAAATGATTGCCTTGACAAGGATGAATTTCAGACAGTAAGTTTATTCCTCGCTCAACGGGATGCATCTAAATGCTGTCTGATTTATCATTTATTCTTGATGTAGATTGAATTTAGGGTTTGTACAGTTTAAATTGAAAAATTTTCTTTGGAATTACTTCAAGAATTACTTCTCAAGGTGTTGCATCACAAATATCCGATTTCCTTAGTCTTAGTGCCAGGTCTGGGGGTATCTTTTCCACCAAAATTGTCTAGAACTTGCATCTGATTTCATCAGTTTGAAATTCATGCCTGCTATATGGGTGGGGCAAACCACACTGAAAATGGAACCCTGAAACTCGTTAAACTCACCAATGAACCGACGACGAATGCTGAAGTTTTTATCAAGGAGGAGATTGATTGGGATTCTCTTCAGTGGCTAACAGAAGAGGTACTTTATTGTTTTCCAAATTCATGGCTGTTCTTTTTTCCACAGTTTATCTCTCATTGCAACATCTTACTATCACTTATGTTCCTAGATTTTGTGACCCCTTATTATCTTGGTACTTTGTCATACTTGATATCTCAACATGCGAAGGGAATCAACACGGAATGCAGAGTCTAGATAAGGCATTTTATGTAAAGATATGCATGTAGTTTAGATAAGGCAATTGATGTATCATGATTCTTCTCAATGCTAGCTAGAAGAGATTACTTTTGTTGACAACGCTGCCTTACATAAGCTATTTAATATGACAGGACCTTACTTTTCTAGGTATTACTGCTCTTGGTCCAAGGAGAAAGATTGTGCATGCACTGCATGAATTAAGAAAAGGAAACAGTAATTCAACAGAGGCCAATACAAACATTTCTAAAGCAGTAGAAAATGTGGATGATAAATCCCAGCTCAGAGAATCAGGGAACAAACTGATTACTAAGTTTTCCCACAACCTGTCGGGTGTTGCCACGAGACAAGTTGGTTGCCATGTTGAGACACATCAACAAGAAGACAGAACTACTATGATCCCTGGCAGGAAAAGAACTAGAAATAAGACTCGTCCTAGTGCTGCAACACTCACTGGTATCCTGGAATGGCTATGTATTCCAGGAACACCATTTCGAGTGGTATGCTTTTCATCCATTCTTGTCTTTTTACTAATTTTAGGTTGCAGTTGCTTTCTTCATCATAATCATTGGATCATAGTTGGATCATAATGGAAAAGCTTAAAATGACCAAATCTTTACAACCTGATATGACAACATTGAATCTTCATACTTAGACCATATTTAAAACAGTGCATTTGTTGCATTTAAATTGAGTTCTTCCTATTGATGGGGCCATATGTAGAGTTACCTCATATTTGTACTCAAATTATTCTATATGTATCTTTGTGCCACTCATCTGTGTTTTCTCAATAAATGGGCACTGATAAATACTAACAGAAATTGCTGTACATTCTCAGATTTAAAGAAGTGAAAGGTAGCTACATTTAGATTATGCCTGAAACTATTATAGGCTTTTATTCCCTACTAATAGATATAAGTCCATGGGAAAAATAAAAATTCCTTCACATTTTGCAGCGATCAATGAGTTAATCTCTAGGGGTCAATGTCAATGATCATGTTATCTTACAGATTCTTGCATAAATAAGACTATAAGGAATTAGAATTTGAGAAACCAAATTGTGAGCTTTATTGCAATGTTTTTGAGGGGAGAAAGCATTGTAGATGTGTTTACCTAACTTTTGGAAGTGATTGTATTGCTTAAGACCTGAAATACCTTTGAACCAAAGAACCTGAAGGTGTCCAGATAACTATAAGGAAGTAAGTCCCTATAATTGATCAAACTTCCTCTCACTTCTGAATTGGTGCATGCTAATTCAAGGGGGGTCTCTCTAGATGATTTGAGGCTTCAACCTTGAATTCCTAGGGGACAATAACATCTCAAACCTTCAATGTAACTTGCTATTCTGCAATAAAAAACTCAAAATCTGCACTTTTTCTCCTCAAGTCAGTAATAATAAACATAAGATTTGTGATTAGATATGTCAAAATAACACAAAAATTCACAAACATGTGATAATATCCCTTTATTGTGATGGCAAACTCATCACAGTATATGTCTTTATATATGATGTGGAATTTATCTATGATGAGTTTTCCTTATGGAACAGTAAGTTGAAAAACCCATTGGAGTACTACAATTTTTGGATTTGTACCATCTCCACGTTCTTTTCCATGTTAAGCCAGTGCTGCACAGTTATTTGTTCACATTCAAGAAGCATTAAGGCATCAGTATAAAATTATAAATTAATGTAAGCTCTAAATTCATGTTGTTGGACCAGGGATTTGTGCTTGAGGATGCAACTGGATTTTCTGTAAATGGTGACATTGATGTGCATACAGTTGTTGCTGCTTCTTTGCCTGTCTCACATCCAAGCTTTTCACCTCAGAGACTTCTAGACATGTCAGACAAATGGAAAGCTCCACCTTTGCCAGAAGGTCCTCTGGATCTTTTCATTGGGATACTCTCTGCAGGCAACCACTTTGCAGATCAGATGGCTGTCAGAAAGACATGGATGCAGTCTAAAGTTGTTAGATCATCAAAAGTTGTGGCCCATTTCTTTGTTGCCTTGGTATGTTGCACTGTACAGTGCTTTCTGCTAGATTATTTTTTAAAAGAGTTGATAGGGAAATGAAATGATGAAATTAATTGTATCATTGGAACTGCACTGGACATCAATGTAATTAAGAGGAAATATTATGACATAGGGGCATAGGATATCATATATCATCAGAGAAGATAATGACCTTCATATGGTGTATAAGATCCAGGACCAAGAGAACATGGAATCTTCATCTAAGTCTAATACTAACAAATGGGGAACCTTACTGACAATAACCTTTTTAAATGAACGAATGATAGGTAGAGAGGATTCATAGAATGCCATAGAGAGATTTTCAAACAGGCATCTTTCTTGCTTCTATACTGGAATGCTTCCTGTCACTTCCTTTTTCTGTTTTTTTAAGTCGTTACAATTCTGTCTATCCTCTAATATTTCCAATTGAGGAGAGGTTGCTGTCATTTAGCTGACATGCTATTACATCAAGGCTAGGCTGCTTACAGAATGCAACTACCTAATACAACAGGCACCTTGTAGTGGGCTGTGGAACGTGTCAGCTTGGGACAATTATAGAGTAATGGGGTCATAACAGGAAGACCTCTCTTTTTGCTTATTGAATAAAATTGAAAACCAACATGCCAAACCTAGTAGGA
>LPNX011142437.1:0-15564 GCA_001517045.1 Pseudotsuga menziesii | reverse complement strand
TTTTCTTAAAGAAGAATTATGCCTGCACAGTGAGAAAAATCAGACACAGGAAATTAAAAGGCAGTTTTGAAATACACACCAGAGGCTGTGGTGGAGTCAATAAATTCATCTAATGGTATGGCTATGGTGTTTGACAACTTGTCTATCTAGCCATAAGTTCAATTCAACATCTAGTAGTCACACATGTGAAAAAGTGAATTCCCAAGTTGAAGAAAAATTTTGTTTTACACAGAAATCTGAATATGCCTAAATTAAGTATATGTTGAAACAAGTTTTTATTTAAATTTCCCAGCTAAGTCAATTAAATAAAAATATGGAATGATTAAGATATCATGAAATAAATAATTAATATACTCCTACATATACTAGGAAGGATCTATGCTATGGTTTGGGGAATGTTGGATTAGTTAATATTCTAGAAATAAATTGTTTATTATTAAACAAAAACATAATAAATAGTTTATCATTCATTTAAAACAAGTTTATTATTTTTGAAGTAAAAACAGAAGCATATTATTCATAAACAAAGAAATGATAAAAGAGAAGCTACAAGAATGTATTTAGAAGAATAAACATAAATTTGGTAAAAAGAAAGGGTTTTTGGTGTTATAATTTTTAAACAAAGTTTTTAAAAACAAAAAGGGAAAATAGGAGTTAAAAGCCAAAACTAGTTAACGTTGTTTTTTTTTATTAATAATTTTTGTATATTAAAGAAACACATGATTACAATAGATAGTCAAAAGTTCATGAAAATGTGTGAATACATGGAAATACATAATGTTTCATGAAGAGGTGTGAAAAATCAAGTATAAGTATGAAGACATCATATGATGAAATACATCTCGGTGGATAAAATATAAAATTTTGGTAGATATTCTACATTTGACATGAACATTGTGTTCATTCGAACAGACTGGTGTTTGTAATCAGGTTGGAGCCTGAATGAGGATTGGATTCCTCTCTACATGCTGGGTCATGTATGCAAGTTGGGTCTTGTAAAAGATTTGGGTCTCTCAATCTAGTTGGGTCTAGATCATTAATGCTATGTAATGTAAAATCCTATTTAATAAAAATATATTTGACATATTCATATATGTGTTGTTCTTCATATGTGTTTTCATATTTCATATATATATATATATATATATATATATACAATTGATAAATTTCATGATTGGTTCATAATAGTGCTTTGGAAAGATATTTTTAAGTTTTAAGAGACACTAATTCAACCCCCCCACTCTCAATGTTTGAGACTTGTTTCTACATGGTTTATAAGGCTATCTAGCCAAGGATCACAAATGACTAAATGCACAACAAGACACAACCAAGCCAACTACAATTGGATTTATCAGTCTGTTGAGCCAAGCCAATACACCTTTGCTTTTATCGAGACGTTAAGGCTGTGGAAAGGAAGAATGGATACGATAATGGCTCATTCAAGAGCTAGGGACACCTCCATAATATCTATCTAGCCTGTCATCGACAATACCTACACACCCAACATAAGGAAGCATCCCCTTCTCTGCTACACAGTCCCTTGGGATATGCCTTCCCTTCTAGTGTTTTTCAGGGTGTGCATAGAAGATTCACCATCCACTCTTATACTTTTGTGAGGATTCTCTCTACACTAGTTTATAAATCCCATTCGACGTCTCTTCCACTCCTAAGTCTTGCATACAGTTTAGAACCAAAATAGGGTGTACACAACAATAAACCATAAGGAGACACAAAAAAACAGGGCTCCACTCTGTAACACAGAAAACCAAGTTCGTATATCACTATGTAACACATAAGAGATAGGGTTCACTTGTACATAGGAGAAACACTACAGAAAAAACCCCTCTGTGACTCTAGATAGTGAATCACTTAATGAACCATCAACAACTGAACGCCCCAAATTGACTCAGGAAGAATAATAATCAAAACATTCCGTGTGAACGAGGATGATGGAACGAGCATGCATACCCATTATTTATCTCTTCGGAAGCAAGAACATAGCTTCCTAGACTACATGCTTTCTCAGACTGCAGAATCACTCAGACATGAAACCAATTGCCATGCTTTTCTCTTTCCAAGGCATTAACTTCCTCAACCTCTCTTATATAAGAATTGAATAATTCAGGACAGAGGAAAAAAAGGTAGTTGAGAGTTTATGGGTTTCCCCATTTACATATGGTCTCACCCTACTGGCTCAGGAGTTTGAATAACTACCCTCCCTATTTATTTTGAAATCATGCCCCATATCTTATGTTTCAATGCATATATAGTTTTTCTATTTTATTAAATTTCATATTACATGATATCTCAAATATATATATCGTGCTTGACCAACACTAGAACCATTGGCATCAAACTTGATCATTGATGCACAAAACACCAAATCAATGGCAGGGCCTTGGCCTTGAGCTCCTTGCCATTATTTAAATATAATATATACATCATGTACAATTTTAATACCATGGGGTCAAAATCAGGGTGTTACATTCCCCTCCCCCTTCATTCGTACTTTTTTTGATGCTTTACACAATTGAACAAAAATGGATGTGCCAATACCATGGAATCCTTTAGCTCCTACATAGCCTCATCCGGAATGTAGTGCTTCCACTGCACCTTTACTTGTACAATGAATCGATTCTGGAGCACTGTGACCTTCTTGTCAAGGATGCGTAATGGCTCGGTTTGAATTCTCCCTCAATTCCACCTAGATCACATCGCAAATTATCACATGGCTAGGATCATGTGAATATTTATTAAGAAAAGAAACATGAAAAACATTATGAGCTCTAGTGCTAGTAGGAAATGAAAGTCTATATGAAACTGGCCCTATTCTTTCAAGCATTTCAAAAGGCCCACAATATCTAGGTGACAACTTCATACAACTTCCAAGATTCAAGGAAATCTTCCTTGGATTTACTCTAAGGTAAAGATGATCCCCAACATTGAACTCTTTATGCACTATATGATTATCTGCATATCTTGTTTGTCTATCTTGGGATACTTTTAGGTTCTATGTGATCTTTGCAACCTATTGCTCCATTTCCTTAAGCAATTATGGACCAAGAACAATCGTGTTCATTGTATTATCCCAAGTCACTGGTGTCCAACACCTTCTTCCATATAAAGATTCATACAAAATCATTCCCAATGATGCTTGCTACCCATTATTATAGGAAAATTCTACCAAGTGTAAATAATATTCCCACTTGGTTGGTTTTTCGATCACATACATGTGAATCATCTCTTCAAGAACCTGGTTCAATCTCTTTGTTTCTCCATCATTTATGAGGATGGTAGGCGGCTCTAAAGTTCATCTTTGTACCCAAATATGCAGATCGTTCCAAAAATTGGAAGTGAACTTGGCATCCCTGTAAAATTTTATTGCCTTAGGAAATCCATGCAATCTGCAAATCTCCTTCATGAATATTTTTTGAATGACATCAGCCTTATACGTGGACTTGAATGGTATAAAATGTGATTCCTTTGTAAATGTTTCCACCACAACCATGATGGAATCATGTTGTCTCACAGTCATTGGAAATCCTGTAATAAAATTCATCGAAATAATTTCCCATTAACATTTCGGAATTGGAAAAGGCTGTAATAAACATGTTGGGTGTTGATGCTCAACCTTCACATGCTGACATTTCATGCACTTAGCAGTATACTCGGCAATGTCCCATTTCATTCCTGGACAAAAATCACACAAAAATACTACTTTCTGGCTATAGCAATTGTCTTATGATATCCTAGGTGACTAGAATTTGGAGCTTGATGGATCTCATCCATAACAATTCCCCTCAAGTATACTACATTAAATTGTGCTCTTATAGGTGATAATTTCATCTTCTTCCAATTTATATCCCTCATACTTATTTTCAAGTATTTGTTGTTGCAACTTGTCATTTATCTGCACATACATTTATTCTTCAGCAATGTGATTAATAATCTGTTGTCTCAAATCTGATTGGCAAGTACTAAGAGATGCCACATGCATTTCATGCACCTTCCTGTTGAGTGAATCAACCATGTTATTTTCTTTTCCTTCTATGTGTTTGATTTAAAAATCAAACTCACTCAAAAATTCATGCCATCTAGCTTTCCTAGCATTTAAATTTGGATGATTAAATAAGTATTTCAGACCATAGTGGTCTATCCTTAGCTCAAATTTTCTTCCCATTAAGTAATGTATCCACATATTGAAGCATGTAATATGGCTACAACTTCTAAATAATTAGCAGCATATTTGTTCTCATGTTCTTTAAACTTTCTTGACTCATAACATACCACGTGGTTGTCTTGCATAAGAACTCCTCCAAGTTTTTGATTGAATGCATTAGTACACACCAAATTTTTTTATTATTATTATGGGGTTACGATTTTCAGAATTGGTGCAATTATATGAATATTGTTCAACTGTTGGAATCTTTCTTCACATCTTGGTGTCCATTCAAACATTATCCCCTTCTTTTGCAAAGAATTTATTGAATGTGCAACCTGGGAGAATCCTTCAATGAACCTACTGTAGTATCCTGCAAGTGCCATAAAATATTTCACATCTGTCACATTTCTTGGCGTTGGCCAATTCATAATGGCTTCAATCTTTTCTTGATCCACAAATATTCCCACGTATGAGATAATGTGACCCAAAGAAATGAATTATATCTTTATAAAAGTCACATATTCTCAACTTTTCATACAACTTAGGATCCCTTAACAATTTCAATGTCAGTCTCAAATGTTCTTCGTGCGATTATCTATTCTTAGAATAGATAAGAATGCCATATACGAAGACAAGAACAAAATTCTTCAAATACTTTCTAAAACACTACTCATGAGACACATAAATGTAGGTGGTGCGTTTGTAAGGGAAAATGGCACCACCATGAAATCATAATGTCCATACCTTGTTCTAAATATTGTCTTATGAATATACTCCTCTTTGTTTCTTATTTGATGGTAACTAGACCTCAACTCAAATTTTGAGAATACCTTTTCTCCTCGTAGTTGATAAAAAAGGTCATTAATTCTAGGTAAGGGATATTTATTCTTCACAATAAGCTTGTTTAGTTGTCTTTAATTAATACATAACCTGAGTGTACCATATTTATTCTTCACGAACAGAACTGGTGCTCCCCACGGGGACACACTTGGTCTGATATACTTCTTTTCCAACAACTCTTACATCTGCATCTTCATCTCTAGAAATTCTAGTGTGCTCATCCTGTAGGGTGTCTTAGAAACTGGTGCTTCTCTAGGCACAAGGTCAACTGTAAAATCAATGTCTCTCTTTGGAGGAAGTCCTGGAATCTCATTAGAAAAAACATCCCTGAATTCTTGCAATACATGAAAGTACTCCAGCCTAGGAGTTTCATTCTCTATTGCCTCCAAAACATGAGCTGCATACAATCTACAACCTTTCCTATAGAACTTCTTCAACTACATTGTTGAAATCTATCTAACAGAAATCACCTTTGGGATGCCTCTTACAACCCTTGGGTTTGCTTCTTCATCCATGCATTTAAAAGTCTTATTGTAACAGTGAATATTAACTCTTTGTGCTTCTAACCATTCCATGCCGATGAGAATAACATATGAACCAAGTGGAAGAACATTCAAGTTTTCATAAGTGACTAACCCATCCATGACTAATGGGCATTTATATACCACTTCACTAAATTTTCTCTTGATTCTAGTGGCTAGATGAATTAACCATGATTTTCTATGCTTTAACTTATTAAAAGCACAAATCTCAACAATGATAGGAGTAATATATATGAGAGTAAATCCAAGTTCAATCAAAATAGAAACAAATTACTCAACAATATTACCTTCAACTTCAACCAATATTGACTGGTGATCTTCCTGGAGATCCTCTAGGGCTACATAAATTATAAGGAAGGTGATGACTACTTGACCCACCGTTTCATCTCCTTGGACATTGTGAACTTTCCTTACATACCCATTCTCATACGAACAGTTCCTATGCATGTGGTTTCGTCCACATCCCCAACACTGGAGTGGTTCTTCGATCTCCTTTTCATATCTTGTCCTGTCTCCCATCATTGTGGATGGATTAGTCAAAGCTTGTGATGGTTTCCTTTTCTGATTTCAGAAGTGAGAATGTTTGAAACCATTATTCCTTTTGTCAAAGTTCTCATTCTTCTTGTACTTCCATGCCTTATGGTAATCAAGTTTTCCTTTGTTATGATCGTAGAAATAGTTGGCCTTCCTTATAGCCTCTTCTAGAGTTCTAGGTTCATCAAACTCATTTTTGTCTTTGTATGGCTGAGGAAATCCACTTATAAAATGCCAAATTTTCACTTTATCATCTTTGATGTATCTAACATACCTCAATAGCTCGAAGAATTTTTTTTCATATTCTTCGATGGTCAGCTCTCCCAATTTCAGCTCATGGAACTCTTTAATCTTTTTATCATAGTACATGTTAGAGAGGTACTTCTTGAACTGCTTCCACACAATATTTCTATAATTGATATTCTTCACTTTTCTGAGGTGCTCCCACCATATAGATGCTCTTATATTCATATTGAATATGGATATCCTTTTCTTCATATTTCTTGAGTAGTCTTGGACTTGGAATATTTTCTCATCCTAAGAATCCAAGCTTCGGCTTCTTGACCATATTTTACCTCACCGTTAAAGATAGGAGGAATTACCTTCTTAAATTCATCACATGAATTGCTCTAGTATTTCCTATTCATATTATCCCTGTGAGATGAAGATCTTGAACACCTAGTGGATCCTTTAGTGTTAGATGATCCACTAGAAGACTTTTTTCTTCTTCTGGCACTGTTCCTACTTCCTTCTAGATTTACTGGCCGATGCGAATATTTATTCTTCCTCTGGATGTATTTAAAACTATGTAGCATGGATGCATTCGATCAATTTTTCTCTTCCTGACATTTAATCATTCTTTTATTATCTTCTCTGTAACTTTTCAACTCCACCCTTAGGATTCTCATGGTGGCTGCAATATATGGGGGAGTCTCTTCATATTTTCTCCCATTGGATTCTTCTTCATTGTTTCGAACTTGGATGTTTTCCGCCATAGCATCTTCCTCGAATTCATAGGGATCCTGTGCATAATTCATGCTATACGTTCTCATGGCCAATCCAAAAACAACCCTTTCAAACTACACTATGACTCTACAAAAACGTGTTAATAAACACACTATTAGTTTCCTAACAATTTCAGAATTTAAATACCATTGTTAGTTGCAATGTTGTAACCAATAGCTCTGAAAATGACTCACTTGGCCCATTTAATCCCAATGTTGTAACCAATATCTCTTATAACAATTATCTTGGCCCATCCAGGCCCAATGTTGTAACCAATAGCTATGATAATACACTGTAGTGTCCCTGCTACTTTGATACTACTCTGATACCATACTGTCACATCCCCACTAATCTAATACTCCTATGATACCACACTATCATGTCCCCTTCCTCCTTGGATGATAAATGAGACCACTAATCCTACTCTGATAGCTCAATATCCATAATCCTGATTCCCATACACCTGACTGATATGCGAAATAATTTAAAATTATCTTTACTATCTCCCTTAATACATTCATGGGCCATGTAACATCCTTTAACATTCATTCTTAGGCTTAAAACCCACTGTAACAGTCGTTATTCCCTTGACATATCCATTATGTGACCAGAAAAACCTTTTCCGCACTGAACTTGTCTCTTCCACACTTTTCCCTTTGCATTCCCCTTTCCTACTTCCATTGATAAACAATAACTATGATAACTATTCTCTTGGCCCACATTTAGGCCTAATGTCGTAACCCACAGCTCTGATACCATACTGTAGCATCCCCACTACCCTGGTACTGCTCTGATGCCACATTGTCATGTCCCCGCTAGGCTGATACTGCTATGATACTACACTGTGACATCCTCACTACTCTGATACTTCTATGATACCATAATGTCACATCCCCTCCTGCCTTGGAGGATAAACAAGACCACTAATCCTTCTCTGATAGCTCGATGTCCATGAACCCTGTGTGCATACAATGGCCATATATGAGGAATAATTTAAAACTTATATTTACTATATCCTTTAACACAGTCATGGGTAATGTAACATCCTTTAACATTCATTATTAGGATTAAAAATCACTATAAGAGTCATTCCTCCCTTGATAGATCCATTATGTGACCAGAAAAACAATTTCTGCAATGAATCTTTCCCTTCCGTACTCCACCCTCTGCATTCCCCTTTTCGGCTTCCGCTATGGAATGCATGAACTAGAAATATAATGTGTGACAGATTCATTCAACCAATTTCCTCCTTCTGCCTTCCACCTTTCTTCCTTCCATTGCGGAAATTAGCAATAAGAAACTCAACATTCAACAAAATTACTTAACCAATTTCTACCTTTCTTTCTTCTATTGCAGAACACAGGAATCAGGAAACCAACAAAATGATACCTTGACTTGTTCACATTCTGCTTTCCTCCTTCCACCTTTCCCCATTCCACTGTGTAACTCAGGAATCGGAAACTCAACATTCGATGGAATTACTTAACCACTTTCATCTTCCACATTCTTCCTTTCTTCCTTCCATTGCAAACTTCGAGAATCAGAAACTTAACAAATGATGAAATAATTTTAGCAAATTTCTCCTTCCACCTCTCACCTTTCAACCTTCCGCTCTGAACTTCGGGAATCATAAACTTAACAAACAAGACCTTTATTTGTTCACCTTCCACTTCCCTTCCTTCGGCCTTCCACATTAGACTTTGGATAATAGAAAACCAACACTTGGTCTCATTTATCTTTCTATCTCCCAATTTCTGCCTCCCTCGTTTCACAGGAGGGTCTGGGTGCAAAAATATACACTTTACCTTAGAATCTTTGACTCTTTTTCTGCTTCTGAATTTCTGCCTTCCGTAGGGGGATTCCAAGGCATGGAAAACCAAAATTATTCCTTGTTTGTAATGTCCCCATACCCAATAATGCAGATAAATTAACTTTTTTTTCTCTTTAACAACACTTGTTCTCTTTTCAAACATCAGGAATGGACGCTAACTCACTCTTCCAACTTAATTGTCAAGCTTAATAACCCTTATAAATTGTTGTAATAGTTGTTCCACCCTTGACAAATCCCTTATGTGACCAAAATGAACATTTCCGCACTAGACCTCTCTTTCGGTAGTTTGCGTTCCACACTCCGCTTTCCACCCTTCCAACCTCGAAAGTCAGAAATCAAAAACATAATGTGTGACAAGAACATATAAACTCTATTTATCGTTCCACCTTCCATACTTCTTCTTTTAGTCTTCTGCACCTCGAAACTTAGAAATCGACACCCAAATCTGCAACAAAACTGTTGAGGCCTAGAAAATCGCAGGCGACAACAACAAGCGTATTCTCTGCAGTAAACATTCCCAACTAGCCCATTATTTTTTGGTATGGGGTATCCGTCTGGTTTGCGGTCCAACAACCGTAGGTCAAGTAACCAAAATAAAGGGTTTTACTATTTATGGCCCAGTCCACCTTGTATATTTTTAATTTTTTAGTTTTAAGTATGAGATGCAAGTGCCTATCTAAGGATTCAGATTGATAGAGAATATGAGGAGCGGTCACAATGTGATGCACAGGTTCTTACCTCTCGTCTTAAACTCTCTCGCATCTAAATCACACACAGCGAGAAAACTAAAACTAACTTAACTACACTATCCCTAGGGAGCGAGATCATAATTTAGTGAGTAATGTGTTAATGTTCATGCATTAAGAAAAATCACAGGTAGTTGTTCTTTATTTCGAAACACATAAACATGAATAGATATATGAACAACAAGATAGCTCATTGTTTACTAAAAGCATTCATTACTCATAGTGGAAACTCCATAAAATAAACTAGAGAGCATTCATACAAGAACATAGGTTCAAAAAGTTAGAACGAGCTCACAGTTAATGAATAAAAGCTTAAAATGAAATAGTTCCCCTTCAACAACATCCATTACACAACATTTGAACATTCCACCAAAGCTTTCTCCAATAGGAAAAAATGTAATTATCTATTGCAAAAGGAAATAGTTCTTCTTACAACATGTTCTCACAAGTCTAACTAGGAAAAAGTCCCTTCCCTTATCAAACTATCCTATACTTATACAAAAATAAAAAAATTTGGGCTGCCCCAAATGACTCTTGGGCTTCCCCAACATTTCAACTCCCAAAATTTGTCCTATAATGAGTGCTCATACATTTTAAAATATATTACATTTGAAACAAAAATTAATAAAGCTCTTCTAAGTAGAGGGCCTCGCTTGATCATTTAAGAACTTTTTCCATGCTTGCGCTTCTGTTGCTATGCTCTCAAATTCTGAAGGCTCAATAAAATGAATGTTGATCTCATATTTAGCAGCTTGATTTTTAACTATTTCGATTCTGGCTAGGCTTGAATGCAACTGATCCTCAAGAAAGTGGATGCTGACTGCTGCATGAGCTACGACATCTTTCAGGATCTGTTCATCCAAGTCCTTGACTTGTTGTATATTTTGCTCATCCTCCTAATATCTGCTCTGTAACATTTCTGTGAGTAGTTCATGCTCTGGTAATGCCTTTAGCCTTTGTTCTGCAGCAACTTGACATTTGTTGTAGGTGACAAGAACCCTTCTACAGTATTCAGTACAAGCCCCTCTTGTCTTCCTCACACCTTTCTTGAACTCCTCTACTGTATTTATTGCAAATTCCAACAATTCATAGTCCTGCTTTAGGCTGCGTTGATCTTTAGTTGGTAAATCTGCAGGAACTTCTTCATTGGTCTCTATCCTTACTATCCTTCCAGTCAGGACTTACAAAATGTCCTGATACCTATCTACGAAATATGAGGTAGTCTCCAAATTCTCCTCCAATCTATTATCTATCTGCAAGACTTTACATCTTTCCCCTTCAATACACACCTATAGCTGGTGCATTCTTCTTTGTTGGGCTAAGACATGCTCCTTTAGAGGCTGGATATTAGTTTGTTGTTCACTGGAATCCTTCAGTGACGCTGCTAATGAAGTAATCTATCCTTCAAAATATACTACCTGTACTTGGAATTGCTTCTCTTTCTCTTCCATGGTAACCCTCTGTCACTACAATTCCACCACTTTGTTTTGCAGCTGGTCCTTTTCTGTACAAAAAGTTTCATATGATGCTTTGAGTTCATCCTTTTCTGTCTTCAGCACCTGATATTCTTATTGTAACCTCTGCAATTCTGCCAGGTTATTTTGAGCATCCTTACCTGTCCTTTCAATGGAAACTTCCAAATTCATATTGTTTGCTTAAAGAGTCTGAAGTTCTACTTTTGAAGTCTTCACTTCATTTTGTGCGTCTTCAAATTTCTTCTTCTGTTTATAACCTTCCTTCTTCAAAGATTCCTTCAACTGAGCTGCATTCCTTTTCGACATCTCTAGATCCGTCATCAATCTATTTACCTTATCTTCACTGGATTATGTCAACGCCACTCCAGCTCTTGTTGTTAACCTTAGATCTGCATTTGTCCCATGCACCAAAGTTTTATCAGTGACCATCATGCCTGACTGTCCCCCTATTTTGATTTTCTTCATAGTCCTTTTTACAATCCTCTTCTTCTCTCTGTCATAAAAAATGGTGCTAAAATATGGGACTTCTTCTCCTTCATTCCTAAGCCAACTATGAGCTTCCTACGCTAGTCTCCTGGCATCCTCTTCTCTTTTCTTGGTGTCCTCCTCTTCATCTTTCTTCTGCGCGGTTTATCCCTTACAACCTTTAATGGTGAATTTTTGTTTAAATCTTCTCTTTAATGCAGTCATATTCCTTGCATTCCCAAATATTTATTCATCTTTATCCCATAAGTTTCTATATTCAAAGTGAACATTTTCCTCTTTGCAATGTTCTGCAACCTTCTTCCAGGAGTCATTTCTATGGAAGCTCATCTCTCCAAATTCAAACTACTCCAATTCTTATACAAATTCAGCATCTCTTTTAATATTTGTAAATTTATAGCAAAACTATTGACCTTGGTCTAGCATATAACAAAGTAGATGGGATTATAGCCACTAAAAGTATAATACACATTATTTAAATTGAGTCATTTAGGATGTATGGAAAATTAGCTATTGGGACAAAAAGATATGGATCTAGTGTAGTTAACTAAGTTGCAACGAATCATCAAACAACTACAAAGTCATCTATGGCATGTTAGCAAAATACATTGGAAGATTCATCCTTTAAGGATTTTAGTATATTGGCCGTGAAGGCATACAATTTTGGGAGGATGTTCTCACTCAAACTTATATTATCGTCCAATACCAACATTACCACTAAACACATTGAATAGGCTATTAGTGAAGCTAGATCAAGATCTATAAGATATTTCACAAGACTAGTAGGAAGGAGTCACTTATTATGAGTTTTATATAAAATCCAATTTAACATGTGAAGATGAGTTTGCAGAGTTTATCTTAATTTATATGTATTGTTTTGGATACATGAGCATTTTTGTCTATAATACTATTAACAGCTAGAAACCTCCAAGCATGGGTTTAACAATGGAATTAACTTTGGAAATTCATAAAACTCAGAAAATTGAACTCTTTGTCATTGTAGAACTTGAGAAAATGATTCAAAAGGCATGTAGATTTAAATGTATCTAAACACATATAATATCAATTGAACTATATCAAATGTGTGCCCATGTGATTTTTCATTCCAAATTTCCAACCCTAGTGACCTTTATAACCACTTAGATAACTTTTAAGAACAAAGAAAAGGAGGCAATAAAAAAATAAATAGACGCATTAAAAAATATTAATATTATGAGGAAAAGACCTTAATAAATCAAATCATTCACAAAAGGTTCCAAGAGGAAGCATTAGTCAATGTAAATGACCCCCCAAAAAAGAGATGGATTTTGAGACAATCTTAATAAGTAGTTTTCATTGATAGTCATAAACATTTTTGAAAGAAATTCGTAGTAATGGAGGAAAAAATATCTGCAATTTTATGAGTAATACCATTTTAAGTATATTCATTGTTCAATATTATCTTAAGAAAGACATTCATCCAAATAATATGAAAATAATGGTATCCAAATAGTTGATTCAAAATTGGAGGTGACACCTCCATACTTGAGAAATATCAACTTGAAGAGGACTATATTATTTTTTTTTCGTGTGATAACGATTTCCCTAAAGATGTCCAAATAAAAATATTTACAAAGTTAAATATTGTATGAGAGAAGTAAAGGGATGGACTTCTTAGCTATTTTGATAGGCCTTCTAGGTAGAATCTTTTTCTATTTCTAGTAAATTTTAATCCAAATCCTACACAAGTCATAAAAATGCTCTCAAACAAGTGAAAGTGGAGAAACCTGAATTGGTTAGAGTCAGAGGTTCAAGAGTCCACAATGTTAGTCTCTAGTCAACGGAAGTGGTGTTTTTCATTTAGATCTAATGTGTTCTCATATGTCTTAACAACAAAAAACCAAGGGAATGATTTGGGAATATTGATTTACTGGTTAGAGGTTTTATTAGCAAATCCCACTTATATTGATTCCTTAGTTGAGTGTATATCAAAATGGACTAGATTGTGAATTTAGATGCTATTGATGAATCATATTATCTAGAGATTCGACATGCTACAAATGGTTTTAAGTTTTTGTACTTGAAGCTATATTGATGTCATAAATATTAGCATAGGGTTGATCATATTCATACCATACATTAAAAAAGAATGCATGCCACTTTGAAATTAATAGTAGCTTTAAAAGATACATAAACTTGTTGAAAATGAGTCAAATCCATTTTATATTGCAAACAACCTGTGAATAATGATACTCAACTTGGGATCATAGTTGAGAGCCAAAAACTTTCATATTTTATGTTTCCAAACAATCCCATCCATTTTTGAAGAGATATTATAATTGACCTACAAACTAAAGGACAACATGGATTCAAAGAAAGTAGATTTGGAATGTGGGATTCACATGTGACAATTGCCAGTTCTTTTGGAAATACCCAAGTTTGAGTAACTAGAAACTATTTTATGAAAAACAAATAATATCAATTTATTTTTTAAATGCACAATCTCATGATCATGGTTGATATTCTAAATTCTCATTTTTGAAATTTTCATGTCTAGTAGAAATTGTAGAATTTTTTGGAAAAAAGATCCAAGTTGATTTGATTTACATAAAGTTGTCATTAATTTTTGACATTTAGAATACCCATCATGTTAATATACTCTCATATAGGTTTTCACAAGAAGCCTATGTGTTTTTTTATGATTCTCAAGATATTCTTTCTCTTGAAACGTTGATAAAGAATCCCAAAAAACACATGCTTCCATATCTCCATAGACATGTTAATATATTTTACAATTAATGACCCACATGAAAAGTATTCATGCCATATTTGCTTAAGTCTACATAACAAAATCTATTCATAAAAAATGTTCCATTCATCCTCCCATATATTAAAATTTAGGAATTTATGCCACCCATTACATGGGTCAATAAATAAGTGTGAAGGTCTCTAATGAGAACTACTATGTGTAAAGGTTGCCCTCATTCTCAGTCACATTTGAGGGTGCATAACTACATAATAGTGAAATTTGCGACATTCTCATATCCAAACCCATTAACCCCGTTATCTACCTCCTGGTGGTTTCTAATGAATTTAGGGATCCTATACGAACACTCATAATGTCAATCATTTATGCACCAATTAAAATCCCCTGTGCCTCATTCTTCTTGACTATCAAAAAATATTTATCCCTTAAATTTGAAGTACTTATGTTGTTCTTGTAATTGTTACAATTTCCCAAAAAGAAGTCTTTAGAAAGGATGAATGATGATGTGGATAAATGAGTTTTTTTTATCACTAGAGGGAGGAGATGTAGATGAAGATGATACCCTTCAACTACTAAAACTCAACGGATAGAAGAAAAGGGTGGACACAACATCCTGAAATTCAGTAATTCTACCTTTAGTAATTGACATGCATAATGAATCGATCTCGATGAAGTGTTATCCTTCCTCCCTATACATCTCTATGAAGTTCTCATCCTACAGTAATGTCATATAACCATAGCTTGTATGAAATAACATTAACAACATTCGTAACAAAATGACACAGGGCCACCGCTAACCTTTTTAACAAAAATGGTCCATGCAAATATCATCTCTGGAATATCAATTACATAACAAATAAACAAATTTGTGAAAATTAGTAATAAATAAATTATATTCCAACTAAATCCAAAATATCCAAAATTTTGCATCACAATGAAAATGAAAGGTACTATGAAGAGATTAATTGTTTAGAGCGATCATTATATGTCCCTATAGGGACATAACAAAAACCATGTAGTGGAGCATGAAAGGTTGAGAAACAAAGCAATGAGACTAAGATGTTTAGATGATGTGGTGAAGTAAAACACTAAAATATTTGTTTAAAGGTTGAGAAAGGGACTGAAAGAGATGTTTATGTAAAGTAAAAGTTAGATTGAAATATTTGTTTGAAATAGATATATATATATATATATATATAT
>LPNX011142435.1:61535-114560 GCA_001517045.1 Pseudotsuga menziesii | reverse complement strand
AAGGCTGCACCCACAAAACACGTACCATTTTCGAGGTTTTCTCACTTAGACAATTATAAAAATATTATAAAATTACTAATTTAATTTTCGAAAAATAACACCACACTAGTGCTGTGGGTTCTCTACATGGATGTCAATTTTTGTAGCTTGATTCGATCATTTAGGCCCTCAAAGGCTGCACCCACAAAAACATATACCTTATAATTTCCCTGAAAAATAGAAAGTGCCTGTTAGGAAAAATGAAATTTGACATAGCTATGCAAATTTTCGATACATAAAAGTTATATATTCGGAAGGGTGATTAAATTTCCTACATTTCATGTTTTTTACTCAATGCAAGATATTTTGCATAAGTATCTCAAAAAATCCAAGTAAGTTGAGGGATGCTTGATTTTTCAGGTTTCTATTGCATCTAACGTGCACAAAAAGGTCCCTCATCTTCTTGCACACACCCTTTATGTATTTTAATTTGCAAGGTCTGTCATTATAAACTTCATGGTATTCAAGGCTCTTCTCTAAGTAAAAATGAATTACCATTAATGAAAAAAGTGCAAAAAATACATACGAACACACAACAATAGAAGCAAGGAATGTGTGTATCCAAGAGTCCTTAAGGTTTTTATTTAAATGACTAAATAAAACACCTTCAAGGTGTGATACATATATATTACAAAGGATCCTCAACAAAACTTAGACAAAGGATCAAACCAAACCACCAAAACCAAGCAAGGACAAGTATGATACCTCCATGGAAACCCACTTTATTTCTATTTGGGTATAAATCGTATCATTAAGAGCATGACAATGTTACAAACATAAATATAAATAATTAGAAATAATTAATAAATTAAGATTAATAGCATTAAATGGATAATCAAGGGACACACCTATTGGCCTCATGACCATCCAATCCTTATAAAAGCACAATGTCATGAGGACCATTGAATCATCTTATTCATTTAATAAAAATATATTTTATGCATTCAAATTGTAGAATATTTCTTTTTATTTCAACACTTCTGCTGCTACACTTGACACCCTAGTTATAGTTTGTAAGCAACTCCAAATGTGAAAAATTAACACTTTGAATTGGCTGAATTATATTTGTTGGCTTCTTATAACACATAAAGGTATCATCCTACATGCACATGTCATAGTTGTTGGGATTCACTTCAACATGTCCTCTTTTTCCCTCTATGCTCACACATTCACATGTTGTTTAGGGGTAATGCATGGTTGGGGTTCTTATAGAATGTGTCCAAGAATATTTCATCAAGATTCGATTTGTTCTCTATCACTATAACTATAGTCTAACTATAGTGAAGTCATCTAGTTCCACTTTCAAGGTTGATACAGAGGTGTCTCTACCTCAACCTTTTTCTCTAGCCTTACCCCTTTCCTCTCATGAAATTTGACCTTTGAAGCTCATCTTCACACATGAAGTCCCTATTTTCTTCCTTGCGGGTTCTCCTCCAAAAGTGGTAGTGGTTAGCTTTTGGTCTACTTCAAATCATGGCTATAGGATCGTGTAACTCCATAATAAAAAAATCTATTGATTTTTCCTTCATATATGCAAAATGATCAACAATTCATTTTGTTGTGATGGCTAGGGAACACGAATCTCCAGGAGAACTCGGACAACTAGGGATTCCTTATGAACTTGCCTCTTTCTCTTTTGTTCTCCACATGGTTTGTACTCAACATTTTTATGATACTACTTATGATGATAATAAGGCCACACAATGAAAACTTGCAGTCAATAAATAACGAAATGAGAGAAAACAAGATGACATAACAACATTCAACAAGACACAACTTTTACATTCTAAAACCTTGATAAGAAGTCGAGGAAACATCCATGGGGAAAGGTACCGAGACATTCTCATTACTGAGAGATAAGGATTACAATCACCCACAACATTTCTTACACATAATTCCCTTCCAATTCATATTAGGTATACAACAGTATCAACAACCTAACTAGCATCGTTATGTGATCCACCACCGAACTATTGTTAGTACATGAACTACCTAGGTAAAGATGATTTTACCATGAAAATTTCCAATGGTTATTGTTGTCATTACATGAACCACCTAGGTAAATATGATTTTACCATGAAATTTTACAATTGTTATTGTTGTATCTATTCTAACAATGGGCATGTTGAAAAAAAGAAAATTATGTCAATATGAGTACTTGTTTAACAAGATTGATTTTTTTTATACTTTCCGTGTTACTTAAGAACAATTTTATACTTTACACATTTAGGAAGATTGGAAAAATGGGTACTCAACAACAAAACCATATTAATTATTTTTATACTTTCTACGTTACTTAAGAACAATTTTATACTTTACACATTTAGAAAGATTGGAAAATGGCTACTCAACAACAAAACCATATTAATTTTTTTTATACTTTTTATCTTACTTAAGAACAATTTTATACTTTACACATTTAGGAAGATTGGAAAAATGGCTACTCAACAATAAAATTAAAATTTTACAACATGTTATATTCAAACATAGAGAAAACATTCTCCATATAAATATATATATATAAAAGCTTAAGATGAATATGATAAATGACATGTTATTCTTTATAGTCTTATTTAAGAAAAAAATATTTAGGAAAAAAAAATTATGTCAAAAGTTAGATTTGAGAAATCAAATTATAGCTTTATTGTTTCTGACCATACTAATACACTTATTATAATGGATGATTATTACATTTGTATTGCCTTTTATTTTTGTTTTAGAAAAAAAAAATTATGCCAAAGTTAAATTTGAGAAATCAAATTATATCTTTTTTTGTCACAATGGATGATGAATATATTTTTATTGCCCTTTATTTTTGTTCTATTTTTCCTTAATATTATAAATGTTCTCGTTTGACTTTAGCGTTTGTTAAATTAAGTAAATCATTTTCTTTTTGTGTTATGTATAGTGCACTGATTGAAGAACAAATAATAATGGACGATACGTGTAATGTCATGTGATTGAGCCAATGTTTGTAGGGATGCATATAACAGATCCGGTATTTACATAACGCAATTGTAGACTACACGGGAATATCAAATATTATATCAACTTCCGAAACAACGCGAGTGTATTAATAAACTCCACAAAGACCTCCTGAGCAGACTTTGCAAAGTATTTAGTCTCTTGAATCAATCATCGTTTTCTTTCTCAGTGCACCTACACTTCATGAATCAATCATCGTTTTTTTTCTCAGTGCACCTACACTTCATAGGCAACTGCCAGATCTGATGAACCCAGTGCACCTACACTCCATAGACAGCTGCCACATATTCTTTTTTCCCCGTGTGCACTTCTGCTGAGCTCATAAATCATTTGAAGAATCTGCAGAGCTGACAGATCTCATCAATTTTGCAGCTTTGTACCCCTAAGCTGTCATTTAAAATATACATCCTGATCCCATCACTAGCCTACAAAAGATCTTTGATTGTGAGATAAATCCAAAGTGTAAGTGGAAAAGGAATAATGGCAGGCGCAGCGTACAAATAAGAAATCAGAGTGATATTCATATAATATTCGTAGTGCATGAAAATATTCGAGGAGCGTCCATTTAAAAAGCAACCTGCCATTCATATATTCCCAACCTGGCAACCTGCCATGAAAATATTCTATGTATACGATAATTCAATTTGCAGCAACAAACAACTAAGACACGGGCCTATTTCATATTCATGCTGCAATTCAAGAATATGATGTCCAAAATATCAACGTTGGTTATCCATTCACTGGAAATATGATGTCCAAAATATCAAATTCAAATCTTAATTTTAACATTTCCAGAGTTTTAAAACCCTCCAAACAAGAAGCAGACAAAGCAAACATCACTAAACTAAAGTTGTCACATTCTCCAGGCTAAAAGACAATTAGCTTTAGGTTTCTGTTTTTTCTTTTTGAGGTCAACACCAATATGCTTTGGCAACAAAAATAATATGTCGCCAATATACTTTGGCAACAAAAATATTATCTGAGGACTACTGGCCGTTCACCGTATGCATAAAACGCGTACTCGATAACAATGCACCTCTCTGAGAGCATACTTAACAAATTTAAAGTTATCACATCTTGGAAAGGCATGTGGTAATCAGAATATAATATTTTAATTTGTCTCACATATAAGTCTAGAAGTTGGGATCATGTCAACAAAGATTCATTTAACTTAGTTTTATCACATCTTTATTTTAATTTGTCTCATAAGCTGGAATTATATTAACATAGATTCAGTTAACTTGGTTTTATCATATTTCTAGATGGACCAAATCTCAATACAAATATTAATATCCGTTAAGAATTGTAATCTCAATTATCTGTTATGGCCATAATGCATTAATTAGTTAGTTGAGTAGTTGATTTGTTCACATTACTTAGAATTAGAGACCCATAATATGGTATTGACCATTGGTTTTTATGTTATGTAGTGTGGTATTGACTCCATTTCCCACTAGTATTCCATCATTTTTGCTTCATTGTTTTGTTAAACTTTATCAATATCTAACTATTCCAATTTAGAAATCTTACCAATAGGTCAAAGATGCATTAATTAATTATGAAGTAAACTACTCATTTACCCTAAACTAATATCTCACTTATTGTTCTATTAATTGTTTTATTAATAACTTAAAAGCACATAATTCATTATAATTGGATAGGCACCAACTATTCCAATTTGGAATCATGTTGTAATTGTTGTAAATATTAACACATAAATCTTACAAAAATAAGCAAAATTTGCAATAATTACTTAATTATGAAGTAAAATAGTTATTTACCCAAATTTAATACTCTAAGTACTAACTATTTTACATTGTAAAGTTTAACACATAAGTGAATAAAAATTGAATTTCTGTGTATATTTATATATAAATTTTTTTACGTGGATAGGCATTAATATCTAATATTTTGGGCTTCACATCAACAAGATTAACCCGAATGTAACAAGTGTACAACCCAGATTCATTTCATGGACACTCGATCTTGTTATGCTTAAATGCATCTTCATCAAGATTTAAATAAGCGTCATGGTAGTTAAAGAAAATGGTAACAATAATGACTTTGTTTTTTCATTGAATAGTATTTTTTTTATGCTTGTATTAATTACTTTGATGTTTATGTTATACCATAAATGAATAACTATAATGATTTGGTAATTAGTTTAATATTGTTTAGCCTTTCTTTAATAGTCATCCATATCCACAAAACTAAGTGGTTAGTTGTTCTTATCATGTTCACAAACCACTTTACTTGTAGTTGTGCTAGTTTATAATCTAGCCAATTTAAAGTTTAGCCGACATGTGCTTGCTTTTATAATATTTTATATATTTCATTTTTGGAGCCGATATGTACCACGTCAACGTACACATGTCATCCACTTTGAGTTGTAGAAAGCACCTGGTGGCGCAATAAAATAATTACAATATATTTATATTAAATGATTTTAGTCTAAAAATATATGCTTTTACACATTTATACCTTTTTGGTATTCTAAAGCATTCCTAATATAAGCTTTGTTTGTTTGGTTATCCAACATAACAAAATATTTCCAAGTACTTCTTGGAATAACAATTATCATGAGAAGCGAAACAAAAATGGGTTACAAAAATATTAGGTTATGACTTTGAAACTTTCAAAAAAAGGGAAAATAGAATATAGTAGCCGATGTACTTTCAAGACAAGAAGATGACATTAAGGGATTAATTTGTGATATTTCCATTTTGAAATCTAATTTGGTAAAAGAAGCAGGGATAGAATGGAAGCAAGAGCAAAAGGAAGCCAAAATTATTCAAAAGCTACAGGACGAACCCAATTCAATAAATACATTTGTGTCGAACAATGATTCACTATGGTACTGTGACCACCTACATTTTGATAAAAATTCTCAACTAAAATAGAATCCCCTTTTTGAATTGAAAACGTCTCCTATCGGGGGACATTCAGGGCTCTTGAAAATATATGTCCTGTAAAATTGATATTTATATAGTATTTCGATCGTATGGTCTCCATACTTCAACTAAAAATCCAACTTTGGTTATGTGATTGTTTAACCATTGTAAATGATGGTTTCCAGAATAGTTCATGGAAATGTTTAGAAATTGATCCTAACTGTATCAATTTTGAAAAAGGAACCCACAAAAGGATCATTTTCAATATCTCCATTGGCAATAAATCTAGATGGAAAGGTCCATTTGTAGCTATATAAAAAAATGATGAAAAACAAATGATTATCAACAAAAACATTAAAAAATGTAGAGAAAATAATTTTTTAATACTTTTTATATATGCAATTGAACTTCATTTACTGACATTAGGCCACATCTACATGAAAGAAAAAAGTGATCAATCAATTGCATTGTTGAGTTCATTGACATGTCCTTTATCAGTCTAACATCCAAAATAGGATGTGCAAGAGGGGCCTCATCGATTGGTTTAGCACATGTCTCTTGACTCCTAACTTCACGACACAGCTTTCTCAAGTGATATTCATAAATTTATAATTTAAACATATGTTTCAATTATGAATTTAGTTATTTTGATGCAATCTAATTTGAATATGAATGTCATTGTAGATTTAGTTGCAATTAACAAAAAACATGATAAGAAATATATGACTATAAAAGCCAAACAGTTGTTTTTTTTTGTATCTAGCGGAATCAACAACTAATCAATTTCTTACTTGCATGACACGGGGCCAATTCTGATTGCTACCACTGTAACCTCCAGGAGAGTACGATGACCCCCAAAACTCACCCTCAAGGTTGCAACGAGGTTTGAACCTGTGATGTGCATAACAACTCGTATGCCTTAACAAGCGCACGGTTGCCAACTGGTCTACACCTCGGGGGGTAAAAGCCAAACAATTGTTTCCAAATACAATATAATGCAATAAAACTAATTAATCTCAAAACAAAATATGTGTCATTATGATAAAATATTTGTGAAAATTCATGAATAACAATCTCAAATGTTGAATTCAATGATATGTATTCTTTGTGTCTAACATCCAATAATAGATTGCTAAATGAGAGGCCTCACCAATTGGTTTATTAGATGCACAAAAATTTCAAAATTTCTTAGATTAAATAAATTCTAAAGGAAGAAGGAATCAATCTTTTATAAATTAGATTCCTACATCCAATTTTGTTTGTGGTTTGGCACATCTCCTTCATTTATTGGCATTAGGCCATGTCCTTTATCAGTCTAACAACCAAGTTTGGATGTGCAAGAGGGGCCTCACCAATTGGTTTAGCACATGGCTCTTGAATCCTGACACCACGACACATCTCTGTCGAATATGATTCAATAGTGAATTTAGTTCTTGTGATAAAAATGAAAAAATATTCGTATTCATAAATTGCAAATTTGAAAAAATGAATTGTCAAGCCTTAACCATATATATATTAGCATGTAGTCTTAATCTTACATTGAAAAAATAGCAAACATGAATATACTAATGTCATAGTCTATCAATTTAACATTTTCCTAATACATATGCCTAGAAATCAATATTTGTACATAGTATTTTGATAAAAAAATCACCTACAAAAACACCTAATATACATATATGTAAGTGAATACACACACACATATCTAATTTTTTTGTCTTGCATTTTTTATTTGGTCAATAAGTTCTTCATGTTGAGCCAATGCTTCCCAAGTTCTCTCTAACTCTTGTATTGTTCTAGTTGTATTTAGTCTTAAATTGAATAGTTATGGAGATATGGACTTCTGAGTCCCAAAACCATTGGGAAATTTCGTTGGATTTGTTAAGGTAGTGTCATGTTTCTTTCAAATTCTAAAATCTAATGTGCATGAACAATAATGTTTGTCAGTTTACAAAGTGCTTCATATTTTAATTCTTTGCTATAATATTAATTCAAAGTGTAATACACACACACCACATATATATAGGGAGAGAGAAAGAGACTATTTGTAAATAATTTGAATAGATATAAATGCATTCATTTAAAAAAACCCACAAGATGTAAATTTGAATGCACATTTTAACAAGCATGAATAAACTAATAGAAATGTATATTTATTGCATTATTTACAATGTTTGTTTAATTTAATTAAATAAATAAAGATATAATACAAGCAATTCCACATTTCATTAGTAATGCAAATTTATTGTTTTAAATAATAAACAATACATTTAATAAGTTTATTAAGACATAAACCAATGCAAATTCCATACTTTTGCATTCCAACAACTTCCCATTTTGTTTCCACGGTCCCATATACCATATAATAAACAATTATTATTATTTGTTAATATAGTTGATTTAAAACCAATTTGAGCTTTTGTGTACAATGATAAATATTTCTCTAAGGTTATGTGTACCATGATAAAGTTCAAAAACAATGATTTCTAAGTGTTTCCATGGTTCATGGATTTTGAATTGTTGTGATAGTTAACTACTCACAAAAAAATTATGTCTCTTGCCAAACAACGAAAAAAATAATGTAATACATAAATGTAATGTCCCTAAAATCCATAAATTAAAACAAAAATTATGGATTTTAGGGACATTACAAGTTGTATGAAAGCCTAGTTTCAAACACTTTGAGACCTAATGGGAGCTACTGAACATTCATTACAGAAATAAACATTTGAAAACTATATTTGTAAATTTGTGAACTAAGAGAAGATTATTTGTTACTAAATGTTTAAATTGCATATTTAAAGAACATTCCAAATCATGGATGTAGAAGAGGAAAACCATCGACAAGGGAATCTGAATTCCCCAACACGAGAAGAATAACTTGTGCTGGAATTAAATTCTGACCTATTGAAGAATATAAAGAGTCTGCAAGTAGACTTACAAAGCATGATAACATGATTGAGACAAAAGAACATAAAGAAATAAATGAAGCTTTACTTTAGAACATGACAAGAGTGAAACTTCATGGACAACCTACCCATTCAACCAATAAATCCAAGGAAAATTTCCATCGTAAAAGAACCAGCAGTCCAAAGTAAGAGGGAACAGAAGAGCACACCCTGGATCTTCCAAAATAAGAATATAACATATCCTTCAGTGATGGCTCAGCCTCTCCTTGCAAGAAAAGGAAGAAAAGTGATAGCAACCTTCAAGGAGAATTTTGAAGTATAAAATCCCCAACCTATGAAGGAGAGATGAATACCGGGGAGAAGGCTGAAGAATAGATCATGGGTATGATTAAATACTTTTGAGTACACAACTACACCAATGAGATGAAAGCTCGGCCGACCATTTACAACCTAAATGGAAAGGCAGCTAGATTGTGGAGAGATCTAAAACATACCAAAAGAGATGAAGTAAAATATATCAGCTAGAGTACTTTCTGCAGAATCTTCAAATAAAAGTACATGTATGAAATATTCTTTGAAAAAAAAGTCAAAGAATTTCATGAGTTAAAGATGGGATCCATGACCATGGATGCCTTTATCAACATATTTTTGGATCTGCTACATAACATACCTTACATAAAGGACGAGAAGGTCAAGATACAACAGTTTTTGGGATTCCTTACTCCAAATTTCTGAGAGACATGCCAAAAACTCTAAACACTACCTTGCACAAAGCTAGACTTTGTTATGAGCATGGATCATTGAGGCAGAAAAATATAAACAGACGTAGAGACAGGTCTAGGACCTTCTTGGACAACCGAAAACTTGGTTTTAAACCACCGTCTTACAGAAAATACAACAAGAATTTTTTGTCAAAAAAAAAATTCAACAAGACAGGTGCATGGCCAAATATGCCTGCACCAAATACCAACAGACCAGTAACAAACATAGGAGCCAAGTTTTCCCCGCTGCAGTTAGCTGTTGGAAATGCCAAGGGCCCCATTATGCCAGAGATTGTCTAAACAAAACTGATGGAATCCTACACAACCTGCAAGAAGACCCAATAGTAGAGGACATTGCTAGTACACCTAGGATCTATGCATCACTTGACAGCTGACAAGCAAACTATTAGGCCACTATGGTGGAAATAGAAGGTAAGGTTTCAAACACTTCTATTTCAATTTTGATTGATTATGGTGCTTGTCGAGGCTATGTTTCCTCCAATATTGTTGACATGTGTAAACTAAAGAAAGTGAAACATGACAAACCATGGCTAGTACAACTAGCCACGGGTACAAAAAGAAAGGTTTCAGAACTAATAAAGGACTTCGAGATAAACCTGAACGATTTTTGAACTAAGGTACATCTAAATATATTACCCTTAGGATCATACGATGTAATTATAGGCATGGAATGGTTGGAACAACACATTGGGTATTCACTTAGTGAAACCATGTTAGAGCACCTTCGTTCATGGGATATTAAAGAATACCCATAATTTCACTATATATTGATAGTTACTTACAAAAATCTCTTGTTGATCCCCCCTCCCAATACATATTTCCAATTAAAAAACCCCTATTTTTACAATATATTACTTATTTTTACTAGAAACCCCTTTTTATGCCCCACTAATACCTATAAACCCCCCATACCTTGTTCCCCTCCCCCAATACGTACAATATATTGGCCCTATTTTTCACATTAAAAAACCCCCCTTTATGAATGAACGTGATAAGATATTGATTAACAAGGTGAATCCCCCGTGGAACAACACCATGTCATGCTTGATTGTATAAATAACTCAATCTTGTGCATGGACATCCAAGGGAATCAAATGAAGATTCAAGGCATACCCAAGAATGTTTTCGTTAGATAGATATCCGCCTTACAAGCGAAGAAATGTATTAGGATGGGCTGCAAAATTTTTGCAGCAAACATTCAGGATGTAGAAGCTGAGAGAGAACAACGAATTGAGGACTTTCCTGTTCTTGTGGACTTTAAGGATGTATTTCTTGAGGAAATACCAGGATTATCACCAAAAAAAGACTTAGATTTTTCCATAGAAATGACACCAGGGTCAATACTGGCTTCAAATCACCCATACCGCATAAGCACACTTGAATTGGTAGAGCTCAAGTTACAGTTATAGGAGTTTATAGAGAAGGTTTATATCTGACCTAGTCTATCCCCTTAGGGAGAACCTATACTTTTTGTCAAGGAGAAGGACGGTACGATTCAAATGTGCATCGATTACGAATGTACGGTATGATGCGAATGTACAACACTGATATATTTTTAAACGATCATATAAATTAAACACGGTACTCATAGAAAATGAGGAGTCGAATTAAATAAACAAAACACCATTATAGACTTCCAATACTGTGGTTTGATGGTGGTTGTAATAGTGTGGCCATGCTTTCCTATATGGCATAGCCTTTGTAGCTGTAATTTTACATGCTATTTTTTATATAGATAGACTTACAATCAATGGATTAGTGGACTCGATGATTGGTTCAATGTTTTGATTTTTATTATTATTTTTTTAAATAATTTCAATGCTCCCAATCAGAGCTTTATGGAAATCGATGATGGGTTTAAATTGTAAATGTTTTTCCTTCTTAGATTTATGGTTCTGTTTGTGATGTAATTATTACCACTGTTGCGTAGATAGTTTAAGTTGGCTTATCGTGGAGGAATTCTAGCCAACCCTTAACAGGTGTTGATACTGGGTGAAAGCATATCATTTATATTTTTTTATTTTTTTATGTTTTAGGTTTTAATAATGTAAATTGTTTCTCTTGAAACATTTGATAGGATCACAACCTTTGTATTAGAGGAATGATGATGTTGGTGATTTACTTCTCTCGTTGTAGCGTATATAGTTTATACATATATTGGTTGCTGGAAAATGTAATATTCCAACGTTTAAATCTTTTATCTCTATCATTTGTAAAGGATAGTTGGGGATTGATCTTTGGGGGGAAACGATAGTTTAATGGCTATCGTGGATGACCATATTTTTACTTTGATTGTTTTAAAGTTTATAATAGCGATTGTTGAAAATGTTTTATGTGGTTTAATTGCTAAGGGTTTCGATCCCTGGTTCACATTTTATCAATATTTGTTTAGCCTATTTATTGATTGGTTTAATGTATAAAGTAGTGACCGTTGCACATCCTTTATATGGTTTCTTTGGTTTGTTAAGGGATTCGATCCCTACTTATTTGATTAGGTGTATTTAGACTGTTTATTAGTTTGGTTTAATGAGTAGTTTAAATGATAACGTGGATTTCTTCATTTTTTTTATTTAGTGGATTTCGTTGGATGGATAAATTTATTCGATGAGGTTTTATTATTTTATTAAGGTCGTAGAACTTTCTGAATTCTCTATAATTTTATACTATAGTATTTTTATCTTTACTTTATTTTTAGAATGATACCAGTGTTGTGATGTAGGGTTTAGTTTCAATATGGTTTGAAAGAGGTCTGGTTATTAAATTCATTTAGAAAAGTAAAGGTTGCAACTAGACTAAATCCTAGCATATAATATAACCTTTTGAAACTAGTTTAATACAACTATGATAGAAATTTTACCCTAGAATCTATATGAGAATTAAAATCTGATATTCTAATTTAACTAATAAAACATACCTGAAACATTTATTCAAACTGGTGGAGAGTAAAATTACATATCTTAATCCAAAGAATAATGGTTATACATACAACATGTAAACATCATTAAAATAACTTGGAAATGTAGAAACCTCTTACTTGCAACTATGCAACTTGTAATGTCTAAAGGCCCCTGCACACTTAAACACACATAATGAATAAAACTTTAGTTATCTCTGACCTTAAAGATGATAATCGAATAACTTTGTAGGTACCATGTTCCTCCCAACCATGACTCGGAACCGTTTCTGGTTCTAATCCGGATCCCCTCGATCTGGCTTCAACATGCAAGTGATCTAGAACTCCTAAAGGTGAGGCTATTGCTATTTGGAAAAATCAAGTTTTGTACAAGAATGCTTGTTTTTTAAAAATGCTCTCCAAAACTATTCAAGAATAATGATAAGATTCCCCAAGTCTTCTCTTGGCTTCGGTCTTTATAGAAAATATTTTAGGAAAAGGAAGTTAGTTTAAACTTAAGTTGAATCACGAATTCATTACTTTCTTGAAAATAATATGTAATTTGATATATATGAAATTAATAGTTATTTTGTTTAACTAGGAACTTTTGCTTGTTCCTACTTGAGCTTTAGAATATAATATTTATTTTAGTTTATAATAACTACATAGATTCTTGTTTATTATTTTAGATATCTTATTTCTTTAAATATATATATATATATATATATATATATATAATATTCTTATATACATAATATACAAACGTTTACATATTATTCTTAATATTTATTCATGCATCATATATCATAGTTTATTTATTTTGATACTTTGCTTAGTTTACATTAGTTCTTTTATCAAGGCCTCAGGTAGGGTTTGATCGGTCAACTATGTTACGCTGCTCTAGATCCTCCTTGCATGTTGGATTACCTCGTATATCGTGGTAGTTTTTTTAGGCCTTGATGAGAAGTAGATTTGAAATTTCACTTAATCAACTTAGAATAAGTATGATAAGGGTCGGTTCTATTCAGAGACGTCCTCACTCAACACACTTAATTTCAGTAACCTTTACCACTATTGAGAGCCTAACCTCAACACTATTTATTCGGTGTTACACTAGCGCAATTCTAGAGCCTCTTGCTCAACACTAATAGTTGGATGTACGTGTCTGATACACCTAGGGATACAATGGCCAAAGATCCGATGCTCTAGAGCTTATGCTCAACATCAATTTGGACTACTTGAGGGATTATGCCCAACACCTCCAATATTATAAATCATGTGCTCCAGAGCTTATGCTCAACACAAAATCCCATAACTCATGTGCTCTAGAACTTGTTCTCAACACAAAATNATATGTTAATTACACAATAATAAATCCAGTACATCGTACTACGACAATAGTCCTTGTCCATCAGGGTTTATGCCCAACACATATAATCATATACAAGACAATAAAACATGTGCATTGGATTACACCCAATATATAAACATAAACATCAAAGTAACTCATATGTAGTGGGGCTCATGCCCAACATAGTTAAGGTCAAAATCTGAGATATTACAATAAACATTCAGCATTCTATATAATATATAATAAATAATAAACATTTATTATAGAAATGAAAAAATGTTAAAAAAAATCATTGACTTAATATACCTAGAGTTAAAAACAATTATTTTTAAATGTTTCCATGGTTAATGGTGTGAATTGTTATTGAATTGTTGTCATAGTCAACTAATCACAAAAAATAGAAGCAATTCCATGACAAATTACCATGATAATGTAAATGTATAGTTTTAAATAATAAACAATACATTTAATAAGTTACTTAAGACACTAACCAATACAAATCCAATACTTTTGTATCTGTACTACTTCCCATTTTGTTTCCATGATTCCATATAATATATAATAAACATTTTTTTATTATTGGTTTGTATAGTTGATTTAAAATCAACTTGAGATTTTGTGTACAATGATAAATATTTTTTAAAGCTTATGTGTACCATGATAAAGTTCAAAACCAATCATTTCTAATTGTATCCATGGTTCATGCATTTTGAATTGTTTTTGAATTGTTGTCATAGTTAACTAATCACAAAAAAAATAATGGCTATTGCCAAAGGGAAAAAATAATGTAATACATAACCATTCACCATTCCATATAATATATAATAAGTAATAAACATTTAGTATAGAAATAAAAAAAAAATTAAAAATTTCATTTACTTATTATACCTAGAGTTCAAAACAATCATTTTTAGGCATTTCCATGGTTAACGCCGTGAATTGTTATTGAATATTTTGTGATAGTCAACTAATCACAAAAAAATTATGTCTCTTGCGAAAGAAAGGAAAAACTAATAAATTTTGGTGAATCTAGAAACAACATCATAAGTAACCATGATGTCATGCTTATCAAGATTGAGGTTGTGAATTTTTTGGATAAATTCCAAAGAATCCTTAACAAATGAGGTTATATGACCCGTAAAAAGTTGCAATTTATTAACTATAATTCACACTATGGCATCAATAGGGATCCAACTTGGCTAACTATGAGCCGAAGTGGGTTCTCCTTGTTACAGGTTTTACGGTGCATGTGTAGTATGTTGTTTGAAGGTGATGGATCAAGTCTTGTCATTGAGAGGGGGGGTGAATCAGTGACAAAAATTTAAACACAATTTCTTTTATTTTAGCAAATGTAAAAACAAATTTGGACACGATGTTTTAACGTGGAACCCAATAAGGTAAACCACCAACACATTTATATTATATGAAAAACTTTGTTTTTACAATAAACAATAGTTATTTTCAAGTGCCCACTTGCTGGAGACCACAATCCCCAAGTTTCTCAACCACTACTGAAGGATGCACCCACACTCTGGTTTCTTCCTGCACCTACAGACAAGGATACACCTATACCCTTCTTCTCTAGCCAATAATGGAAAGAGGCTAAGACCTCCTTCCAGGCATGTATCCTATCCTAGCACCACCCTTCCACCCTTGTAGGTATTTTTATCAAACTTCCAGATATACTTTTAAAACTCTTTCTCTTGTTACTCTACTTTGGTCTGTATCTTCTGCTTCGGTTCCATAGATGTGGATGATAGAGACACTTTACTTACCATTTGATCTTCTATTTATATATCCTTCAATCATCTCTTCAAACCATGGTCATGCCCTTTAAACATTGTGACTCTTCAGATATCTTCATTGTTTAAACAAAGCATCCTTTCAGTCACACCTTTTTGAATCTGTTCTGCATGCATGCTCTTCCCCACAACACAAGCTTCCACACTTCACTGGTCTACGGGTTTCATTATCTCCAGCTGTTAGGAATTTTTTTCTCCCAAAATATGGGCTTGAGTTCTCTATTATTCACTCCCGTTTCTTCTTTAAACACTCTGTGAGCATCTCTTCTTAATGCAGGAATCTTTCCACACTGGCCTTTCCACACTGGATTTTCTGCATGCGGATGGTGAAAATCGCAAAACACAACTTTCCAATTTTCCAATCTTTTTCCTTTCCTAATTTCTGCCTCCGCAACGGTTCTTCTGTAGTTGGATTTCCGTGCCAACCGTTACGCAACAACCTTCTCACAATCCCTTTTTTGCAATGCGGAAATCAAAAACTCAACTATTCCAAAATAAGAACTTTTACACTTCCACTTTTCGGCTTCCACAAAGGCCTTCCCACTTTCTGCCTTTTCCATAATGCAGAATGCGGAAATTGAAAACTCAACTTTTTCACAACGTCAAATTTTTCTTTTTCGCACTTTCGCACCCACACTTCTGCTCCTGCACGAAAATCATAAAATCAAATTTTCATGACTCCGAATTTTTGTTTTATGTGGTTCTGAAACCATACTTCCACTCCCATATGAAAATCAGAAACCCAAGTTTTCACAATTTCATAGTTCCACACCCGCAGTTTCGCTCCCGCATGGAAATCAGAAACTCAACTTTTCACGATTTCGACTCTCAACTTTCTGCAGTTATGCACCTGTACATATTTTCCAAACTTTCAATCTTCTTGCGAAACTATTCTCAGTCATACGATCTTTGATCCTTTGCGGAACTTATCCCCAACCATTGGATCTTGTGTGGGAAGCTTCCTGACTGTTCATTTCTAAACTACTGTGGAACTTTACTCCCATACACGATTTCCTTGCATAACTTAACTACAGTTGTATATTTACCTACAGCTTCAATCTAAATCTTTAATCTATTTGAATCTTAGTCATCGATCCCTAAGTCTCCTTCCTGATTGAACCGGTGTAGTTCATCCTGAACTCTCTACGCGACTCCTCTGTCTTCAAAATACGGGCTCTTTCATCTTCAACATGTGGGATTCCTTTTCTATTGGCCTGTGGGCCTGCTTAATTTCCATCAATTCCAGCCTATATTTCCATGTTGCCAACAATATTCCCCTTTTTCTTTTATGGCAATATTATTTTCATTTCTCCCCCTTTGACATCAAGGGAAAAGGGTTGAATGAATCCCCCTAATGTTGATCACTATCTCCCCCTGAACAGATGCCAACTGATACATTGTTTTGAAATATTAGATTGGTAGAGAAACTACTCCTAATATTTTCCTGATATATTCAAATACATCTTAGCTTAAGGGTTTAGTGAAAAAGTCTACAATATGTTCTTGAGTTGGGACATATTCCAATTTAATGTTCTTCTTCTCATCTTGATCCCTCAGATAGTGGCATTTTATTGGAATGTGTTTTGATTTGGAGTGCTCGACAGGATTATTGGAGAGACTTATAACACTTGTATTATCACAGTAGATAACCATGGGCTCTTTAAACACTACTTTGATGTCTTTTAGAGTTTGTTTCATCCATGCCACTTGTGCACAATATTTTGCTGCTACAATGTAATCATCTTCAGTAGTAGACAGAGAAATTGAGGTTTGTTTCTTGCTTATCCAAGATACCAATGATTCTCCAATGAATAATGCTCCTCCACTTGTACATTTTCTATCATCTACACAACCTTCCCAATATGCATCTAAATAGGCTTTTAAAGTGAATGAATTCTTGATGGGAGCTTTCTTGACATAAGGTATGGAATCTATTACATGGAGCAAACTCCAAATCATTGATTTGCAGTGTTTTGGATCTACTATCTTGGACTCATCTTCCTTTCTTAGTTTGCATCCTACTGTCATAGGTGTACAAACAGGTTTGAAATCTTCAAACTGGAATGTTTTAAGCATATCTTTCACATACTTGGACTGCTGAATAAATATTCCCATTTTGGACTGAACTATTTGAAATCCTAGAAAGAAATTTAGTTCACCAAGCAAAGACATTTCAAATTCTTGTTGCATCTTACTAGAAAAATACTTACTCATTTTTTCATCATCACTCCCAAATATGATATCATCAACATATACTTCCACAATAATCATGATACCACCAATGATTTTATAATAAAGATTACTATCTATTGATCCTCTTTTGACGCCTTGTACTTGTAAGTAGGAATCTAGCCTTGCATACCATGCTTTGGGTGCTTGCTTTATCCCAGGGAGAGATTTCTTTAGTTTACAAACATAATTCCCTTTATCAATTAATTGAAACCTTTCTGGTTTCTCTATGTAGAATTCCTCTTCTAAGTTTCCATTGAGAAATGTTGATTTGACATACATTTGGTATACTTTCAATTCTCTGTAACTAGGAAAGGATAAGAACAGCCTGATTGCCTCCAATCTGGCCACAGGTGCAAACGTTTCTTCAAAATATACTCCTTCAACCTGAGCATACCCTTTACATACCAATATGGCTTTGTTCCTGTTTACTTGTCCAGTTTCATTTAGTTTGTTTTTGAACACCCATTTAGTTCCAATGACATTCTTGTCATTTTGGAACTAGTTCCCAAGTTTTATTCTTTTCTATTTGGTCTAATTCTTCGTTCATAGCTTTGACCCAAATTTTATCATTCCATGCTTCTTCAATTGATCTATGCTCAATACATGACAAAAGTTCTATGTCTATTTGATACAACAATTGTGTTCTTGTTTTTACTCCTGTACTTTTATCTCCAATAATTAGGTCTCCAAGATGATTCTTTTGGGTTATTCTTGAGGGTGTCTTCGTGTCTCTTCTTGGGGATTTTTCTATTATCTCTTCTTCTCGAGTATATTCTCTTCTTTTCTGGTATCTATTTCATCTTCTTGTGTATCATCCTTTTCTTCTACATCTTCCTTTGTATCAACTAACTCATCATCATTTTCATCTTCATCGTTAGGTATAATCTCTTGATGTTTGAATTTATTTGTTTTTAAATCATCTACCTGTTGGCCTGATTTTATGACTCAGAGCCAATAAGGAGGTTTAGTCCACACAATCAGCTTAGAGCAGCGTCCAGTGTGTTTGGATTAACAAAACCTCGCAGGTTATGGTCCTGCTACCAACTAGTTTGTCTCTTAAGGAGAACTTAAAACCAGCAAAATCTAACCTATTCTAATATCTATCCTACCTAAATACCTAAAATATCCTAAGGTTGCTTTCTTAAGGAAAGACTTCGATTTTGGGGAAGTTTTCTAAATATGAAAACTTACTTATAGTATGCAGAATGAGTTAACAGTGCTAATTAAACAACAAAATAAAATTTAAAACTAATTAATCTATCTATCCTATTTAACCCTATCTCAGCTGAGAGCAATTTGAAATTATATTAATTATTAATCAAATAACAAAAAACTGAAATATGATCTAAACAAACATATTTAAATCATAAATAAAGTTACTCTGCTATGTAATAATAGAAATGAAATTTACCCTATAAACACATAGTCAACTTCAACTTCCAAAACTGATTAATAATTAACTATCAAGACAGTCATTTGAATTTGAAATAATGCTTATTTAAAATTCACCGTTAACATACAAATGAAATTTTAAATAAACAGAAAAGTATATCATTAAAACTGATGTTTATAGTGAACACACTAATAAACAAAACCATAATGAAATATTTATTCAACAACTAACTTGAGATGATAAAGTGAGAAAAATATTCAAACATCAATGTGTCACAGCACATAGAGTTTATTTATAAACAGAAGACAACAAACTGAAATATATGTATATATATATAATCCAAAAATGAAATACCAGTCACGGTATCATTTGCAGATATCCAGTATCATTCATATGAAAGCTTCAACTTCAAGTATGATGTAGTACTAGCAACAAAATAGATTTCATATAAGTTTCTTCACCACTCCATCCCCTTGAGTTCATCAAAACTCATAACTTATATACTACTAAGAGTTGGTTTTTTGCAATAAAAGCTACTTGCTACATTATAGGAACTACTAACCAAAAGGGCATCTAATTACACCTATTACTAGAAATAGAAATCGACTGGCCTGAGTCGAGCTATCATAGAAAGTTCTTGACCATTGATAAAATTCCATCTGGTAACAAATCAGCCATATCCCCATGCCATCGTATAACCACGTCCTGTATTTCTAGAAAAAGGCGACGATGAGACTTCCTGCATTAAATTCAATCAACGCATCATATTAAAATGAGTTTAACACAGCTAACAGAAATATTTAAAAAATTATAAATGCATGCCTGTTAAATCTCCGATTTTACAGGCATGCAAAATCGAAGTAACCATTACCTGTTATGCTGTGACGTAAGAGAAAAGAAAACTATTAAGCCTCATTATGAAGAGCGAATACTCTTCTAGCTTCGGCCAGTTTAGCCTTCAGCCTGATAATTTTAACATTTTGTTTTTCAATTCGCTCCAGTAGCAGCCGATTTGTGTTTAGTATTGATTTCTTGGATTTCTTGTGTTGATTCTTCTTCATGTTTTCCTTCTTCCATCTATCGATCCATTCTAGCAATTCTTTCCTGAAAGTCTTGTTTTCTTCCTCCAATAAGGCCGTGCTGGACAGACACTGTTTAAGCTTCCCTTTAAATTTTGTGATTTTATCTTGATATACATTACCTAACACCTGTTGCAGAGTTTCGTCCTCTTTAGTTACACGAGGAGAACGAGGACTGTCATAATGCTGATTGTGCAATGGTTCAAGATCAATAGTGTTAACGTTTAATTCTAGTTGATTACCCTCAACCTCACATGATTGCACATCACTTCCCTGCACAGTAGCAGAATTCCCTACATCCATTGTGTTAGGGACAGGTATCGGAATATCATCCTCAATATTCACGACTGTCGGTTCAGTAGCTGTAGATTTGGAAGTCTGTTGATCGGACCTATATCCTGGAGTTGAATGAATATTATGCATGCTTCTAGTAACTCTACATGAAAACGATAAGTTTTCATAGTTCAACCCTTCCTTGTCACAACAAACCTGAGCCAAATGGTTTAGCTTATGCATAGACTCTTTATCACATTCAGTAGGTTTATCAATTTCATCTTCGGCTAATCCTTCTTTTAATTTTACAGGGTTGTCATTATTTTTACCAGGTTCGGGTTTATCCAACATTTCCCTAGAATCGCAAGGAACTGAAACCCTATCATCATTTTCATTAATTTCATTATCTATGGGCATATTTACGACCTCTGGCTCCTTAACCTCTGAGATATTAACCTCAGGATTTATGGCCTTTCGTCTTCTACGAATTCGTGGAGATGGATTAGGCCAGTACTGTGTTGGCCCCAATTTACAGTCAACTAGAAATTTATCCCATGACACGCCTTTAGCAGATAATTGGAATTGTAGTAGAATTTTAATCAACCCATGATGACACAGACTACTGTCAGGGTTATTGAAATTCCTAACAGATTGTGACATTTTCTTAAGACTTTGCCAAAGGTAGAAGGGCAAATTAAGTTTACAACCCTTAACTGCTAACAGCAACCGTAAATGATACAAGTGCAAATGGGAATAGCGTCCACAGCATGTCACGTACCTTACTAAAATTTCATAGTAAACCCTCCATTCAGGCTTTAGGAATTTTATAGGCACGCCTATCCTCAGCTTTGTTTTGTCTGGTAACGGCAATAACAGAGCCATACACTTCTTCTTGTTGACCATCGTGCCCTTAAACCAACATTCCCCAACCTGTGGAAGTTTCGTGGCTTCAGCAATTTTATCTTCGTTGATGACGAATTCGAAACCCCCAATTCGCACCCTGTCATCTTCAAAACTCATAGCGAACATTTTAGTGATTTCTACATGGTGACCATCAAAGCTTCGAAAGAAATGTGCCCATCCCATTTTCTCAAATCTCTTGGCAGCTTCCTGGTTAGCTTCAATCAATTCACACCCTGAAATCTCAAAGCGATTCAGAGGAGACATGGTTTCTCCAGCACTTTCTGGGCTTCGTCGCGAAATGAATGGGGAAGTGAAAATAGAGGGAATAGGTATCCATACGCATGACATGATGGATAACCTTCACATGCTTCAAATCTGATCGGAGATCTAATCTCTGAACCTGCCATCTTAGCGGGATTTCAGGCAGTGATAAATATTACACTACACCATGACTTATGCCAGTTTACCTACGTTTAACCATGTCTGTTAGTGATCACCACTTAACTTGGCGAACCAGCGATACGAAGCCTGATAGAATCATTATTACAACCATTGATGATTGACAGAGGTTCATAATTAAATGTACAATGGCGTAATTTGAAATGACTGTTAGCATTTAACACTGTCAACACGATATTACCACATGCATACAAATGTCGACTCTATCAAGGGGTGAAGGACAAGTTTTATACCAGCTCATCGATCCAAATGGTTGATCACTTATCAATTTGACACTTGGTTTATTGCATGGCCAGCTAATCCACACAATCATCCCTATTTTATCATGTTACGTAGTGGTATGAAGAGTAATAAATCGCACTCTCTAATGTTAATGATGTATTGATAAAATAGCTAGATTAATATACTATATATGTACAAGACTAAGTTTAAAACCTATTTACACATCGTATCAACACACATATATACCATCATATAGGATATTTATCCTAAGTAAAATTTTTCCTATACAGACATCATCTAACCATTAACTATGATATTTACAATGTTCATAATAGGGTATTATATATAATGTTAACTTTTGAAATTATCTTAGTCTTAGGACCAACAATACCCTAAATGTGTTTTATGAAATTTTTCTTGGCACAAATCCTTAAGTCACATAAATTCACTATGATGATTTCAATAACATAATGAAAATGTACGAAACTTATCTGACTGTTAAAAGCCAAGTTTTATAATCGAATTTCTTTCAGCTCTAAGATCATTAAATCACCTTTCTTTGATTAAGAGTACCTTCAGAATCAAAGATTCTGAAGGCGCTCTTTCATAATTTTTATTTGATAAATCAGATAAAGAGCTGGTCTCTCTTCATTTTGTCAAGAAATGAAGAGGTTGTTGCTGGCTGCCAACAAATGGCGACGACCTGGGTGAACCAGTTATCTCTGCTTAGAGAAGACGATCAAAGCGAAATCTTAGAAATCTGTTAAAAATAATCAAAATCCTTTATTCATGTCAAACCTTAATTTATTCAAATTCATAAATATAACTCGGAAATATTTCATCTTTTGAAATAAATATTTGATTAGAGATAGGCTTACAAATATCTTCATCGAAACAAGTACTTCTTAGTAAAGATGATCTTACCATCAGCATAGAATATTGCTCTTCTGAAAACTTTCTAGAACCTGTTCCATAGCATGATAATTTTTCTTTTTAAAACAGTAATTCCGTCTGAAGACTATTATCTGGGTTTGGTATCCCAATATGATAGTATCATTCACGAGAGTTGTCTGAAATAAGCAAGCCGGCTCGTGATGAGACCTCTTGTCTTTTAATTTTTAAATCAAAAGCCATCATTTTGGTGATCAGAAATGAAGTTATCCCAGACAACACTGATGATCATGATTAGGTCGGCTCGTGATGAGACCTCCTATTCTTCAGTCAAAATTTATGTTTTCTTTATTCATTTTTATCTTTTAAATTTTATAAAATGAGAGATCATTACCCAGCATGGTGACCAAATGGTAATGTCAGTCATTAATATCACCAGAAAATGAATCAGCTGGCTCGTGATGAGACCCCTTATCTTTTGGTTTTGAAACCAAAAGCCATTACTAGTTTCCTAATAATGTCATACCAGTGATATTTGTGATTCTGATCGGACCAGCTCATTACTGAGACCTTCCCTCTCTCACTTTAGCTTCTTATTATCTGGAACAGATGCTAGATAATTTTCAAATGATAAAAGTTTTCTAAGACTGATGATAGAGATCTATAAAGTTTTTTCAAAAGTACAAGTTTCGAAAAGGATATACAATAAACTATCCTTTTTTAAGAAAATAACCAGATGAAGAGAAATCCGAGAGACACTTATAAATAGAAATAACGAAGGTCTTTACAAATTTAAGAGATTTTGATCAATCTGAACAAATTTTAAAGATTTCAATCTAAAATCAAAATTTCGAAGACTGATGAGTAAACTAATCTTATTTATTTACATTAATTACAATCATAAATTACATATTTCTGTCTAAAGACTGGTTATATACATAAATCTTAACAATCTGGAATTTTTGACTTTGACAGAAATTTAATTTATATACAGTTTGCTAGTTTATATACAGGAATACAACTTATTTACAAACAGTGAGTAAGAATATACAATTTTAGACAGCAAACTATCAACAGAAATATTTTTTAAGAATTAGTCCATTCACAGGGAATGTTTCGTACTATCCTTCAAGTGTTTGTAATCGAAAGGTACTTGGACCTATTTTTTCAGAAATAACAAAGGGACCTAACCACAGTTTTTGAAACTTAGTATGATCACCCTTATCTTCATGAGCTTTATCCCATTTTAGGACTAAGTCTCCTACCTGGAATTATCGATTAGAACTGAAAGATTGGTCAAACCATGACTTTACGATCTGTTGATGTTTGTTAAAGTGTTGTTTTCACTTCTCCCTATCTTCTTCTAATTTTAACAATGCATTGATTCGTTTTTCCATTGTTGGGCATTCTTCTTCTTGAACAGACTGAGCTAACTGTAAGGAAGGCAAAAACAAATTTGGTGGAAGAATAGCTTCAGTTCCATACAGTAAGAAAAATGGTGAGTTACCTATCGCAGCTTTTGGAGTTACTCTGTCTTCCCAAAGAGCATTGACCAGTTCTGAATGCCAATTTCGATGGTGAACTGAAACAATTCTTTTCAGAATTTTTAATAAGTTTTTGTTTGTTGATTCAGCTAGACCATTCCCATGAGAATGGTAATTAGCGAAATATCTGATTCTTATTCCTTTTTCTAATGCAAACTGAGTCAATTCAACTGATGAAAAATATGATGCATTATCGAAAACCAAAGAGTCAGGAACACCAAATCTCGTTATGATAAAGAATTCCAAAAATAATATAACTTGATTAGTATTCACAACTTTTAACAGTGCAGCCTCAGCCCAACGAGTGAAGTAATCAGTTGCAATTATTATATACTTGTGTTGCATTGATGAGGGAGGGTTTATTGGACCTACTATATCAATACCCCACTGCTGAAAGGGTCTTTCAGCTGAAACAGGTTGTAAAGGGAAAGCATATTTTTTAACCCTTCCCGCGGCAAGTTGACATTCTTGACACTTTCTGACGAAAGTATAAGAATCTCGAAACAAGGTAGGCCAATAATAACCAGCCCTAAGAATTTTATGAGCTGTCATCTCTCCACTGCAATGACCTCCTGCTGGTCCGGAATGTAATTCTTTCAGAATTGTTTCTGTTTCATCTTTATCTAAACATCGAAGGTATACTCCGTCTAAATTTTTCCGAAAGAGGATATTATCTATTAATAAGTATGGAGCAGACTTCAATCTAAGGGCTCTTTTCTTTTTTGGGTCTAAGTAATCAGGGGCGGTCCCTGTTTCCAGAAGTACTCGTATGTCTGTGTACCAGGAATCTTGAGGTGGTGGATAAAAATAAATTTCTCTGGTAAGTAAATCTTCATTAATGATAATTTCAGTTTTGTCATCAGGCAAATGAGCAGCTTCAGCAGCTAATTTACACAACCCTTGTCCTTTAATTATCGTTGATGGTTTCATTTCTAAGTCATATTCTTGAAGAGCTGTCATCCAAGGTGCCCTTTTTTCTCCTAAATCTTTTTGTACCAACAAATTTCTAACTGAAGAATAAGGGACAATTACTTTCGTTTTGGATTTCAACAAGTAAGGACGAAAATGTTTAACAGCTTTAAAGACGGCAAAAGCTTGTTTATCCACTTCATGATAGTTGAGTTCAGTACCTTTGAAATTTGAACTCATGAATGAAATTGGAACTTCATTATTTTGTTGATTCAATTGAGTTAAAACTGCTGCATATGCAACATCAGAAGCAAAGGTGTATAATATAAAATCCTTGTTAAAATCTGGACTTAGAAGACTTGGAGCTTCTGAAATAGCTTCCAAAATTTTCTGAAATGATTCTTTTTCAGTTTGTCCCCAATTAAATACAACATCTTTTTTAATCATTTTCTGCAAAGGACGTATGTATTCATATGACATTTCCCAGGTTGTCTTGTATTTAGTATGTATACATTTTCGGGAGTTCTAGAATCAACACCAACCAATTTTCCTGATTTCTTCCTTCTTATCTCACATTTCTGAGAATAAAAAATGAAAATGTGCCCCTAATCATAGGTTTGGTTGATACTTAATAGACTAGGCTTCATATTTTCTACAAGCAACACATTTTTGGATTTGTCTTTTCCCACATTCACGGTACCTTTCCCAATAATATTACCTGAAGCATTCTCACCAAATGTAACTCTACCCTTTTGTTTTTTTATGTTTAAAAACTTGTCCTTATCTTCTTTCATATGTTTATAACACCCATTGTCAACATACCAGAGATCTCTTTTATCTTGTGTTCTCAAGGAAATAACACATTCCTCTGTAAATGTTCATTCTTTCTGCGGCTTCTTTTTCTCTGTAATGTCCTTTGGTCTTTTTGAGATTTCCATTAATCTGCAATTGCTTGCTTTATTTCCATAGTCATGACAATTGAAAATTTCTAAATCCCTTTTTTGTAGAGGTGCAAATGAGTCATAATTTCTTGTTTTAACTTGACCAATTGTAATTTTCCCTTTTTCTTGTATTGTTTGTGTTTGTCATCTTCATCTTCGGAGTCTTGCTTGGGATAAGGACACTTGGCTTGAAAGTGCCCAATTATGCCACAGTTAAAACATTTGAAGGGCATCTTGCCTTTGTACTTCCTTGATCCTTTCTGAATTTTTTTTATAATATTGGCTTCTTCTTCATCAGATTCTTCATTATGGTTAATCTCAGGTTTTTTCTTCTAACTTTTTTTTTCTTCATCACTATGAAAGTTGTTTCTCCTTTTCAGGGATTATCAATACCTAGTCCTAATTCAGAGGTTGTGAGGATTCCATATAATTCATCCATGGTAAGATCTTCTAGCTTCTCTCGGTCTTCAAGAGTGGATACTTTGGGATTATATGTTGATGTATTTGTAACTTCAGAATGTATGCACTTGTATATATTATATTATACCCTGATGTTCCTATTGGGAGAGTCATTAATATAATAAATTCATGTAAAGTTAATGAGGTTAACCCTCTGTTGTAAGTCGAGGAAATCGTCCCCACAATTGAGTTAAGGTTAACCCTCCTTGTTGATCAGGGGGGTAAAGTCCCCACAGTTGTGGGGCACTAGGGTTATTAGACTCTCCTAGAGAAGTCGGTACTGGTAAGTAATTAGTGAGGATGACTTGTTGGAGTGGAAATGAAGTGAATGAAAGAATATAAATAGAATTGAGGCTCTCCTCATTTCTACACACATACACTCACTCAACTGGGGCAGATGAGTGAGAGAGGAAGTGCTGGCACAAGTGAGAGAGATCAGTTGTTGGAGATCATCTTTATGTTTTTCAGGTTTTACTTTTTCCATTGGTGCTCATTCTATCTCTGAGGAAGTTGTGGGGTGTTTCCTTTATGGTTTCTCCGAGGATAAATATTTGTGTCTATTGCCTCTTGTGATTGATTGCTATGAATGTTATTCTCTCAGGTAAGATCCTAAGATCATATTGCTTAAATGATAAAAATATAACATGGTATCAGAGCTAACCTGAGAAGAAGACACTGTGCAGCCACAGAAGCTAGGGATTCTTAATTTTTGGGTCTCTCTCCACAATCCATCAGCAAAAGGATGCTAGGATAACTCTCCATTGAAGAGTGCATATTTTTGTTAAAGGAGAATTTGATTCCTGGCATTTTCAGTTTTTACTGTGGAAAATTAGGACTTTTTACAGAAGATGAATTTTTGAGTGAGCCTAGCATAGGATTTCTCTCCTCATCAAAATCAAAGTTTAGATACCAAGTTCGAAGTTTTTGGTTGAGTGAAACTCCGGGAAATTCAATCCCTAGTTTGACCCCAGGTGTGAAAAACCCTAAAATACTAAACCTGATAGTTTTGGTACATTTGATATATCTTAGGATTGAAGAAGTCCCAAGGGACTAACTTGTCACAGGCTGAAGATGAAATATTGATGTACCCTGTGTAAAACTTCTAGCCTCAGATTCACTATATTCTGGGAGATATGATTCCTCCAAATCATGGTTCCATCCTCTTCCACGATTGATCCCTAAACAATACACCTAGGGAGAATTGCTATATCTAGGGATACAAACTTCCAAATGAAATTTAAAAAGATGTTCCATATAGGGAATGGAATTTGCTTTTGGTGGAAAAAATTTCAGACCCTGAAGGTGAAAAAGTGACACGTGGAAGTCTGTACAAGTTTGTTATGTTGAACAGTCCTGAATTACGTCACCATGGGAAAACTATCATAATTCCCAATTGGTGAAACCAATTCTAATAAAACCTATGGTTTTGGAAAGAGGACAAACGAGGCTACTACAGTACAAAATTTTAGACATAGAGGAGCCGTACGTTTAGAGATACCATAGAAACAGTATCGGGCATTTATGTAGAAGAAATTGGAAAACTAGGGCTTCCTGTTCTGAGAGTTTCCCTCCACTATTTTCAGAAAATGAGTACATTGGATAGCTTGCCTTGAAAAGGTATATCTTTCTATCCAATCAGAAGTTTGAAATTCCAATTTTTGAAAATTAGTGTTTCTCTGACAAACCCTAGATCATCGAGATCCAGAACCAGGACGGACACCTTAAATCAGTAAGATCTAATATTTTGATATTTACATTTGAGGTTCTCATTTCAAAATGACCTATCACACCAGCTTGATAAGAAGCTTGGTGAAGCTAAAAACTTCAGAGTATGGAAGTATAAGTTTTCACTTGCTATTGAAGGAAATTAATTGGACACCTACAAAAGTGGAGAGGTTCCAATTCCAGAGGGAGATGAGCCTAAGGCCTTACACAAGAAGAACTTGGTCAATGCCAAGAGGATAATTGTTGATTCAAACAAGGATAATCTTATACCACAAGTTTCTTCCCTAAATACACCTAAAGAGACGTTTGATTCCTTGACCAAGCTATTTGAAGGGAAGAACATAAATCGGAAGATGAATTTGAGAAACCAGTTGAAGAATGTAAAGATCTAGAATGTAGAGACCATACAGTCATACTTTATGAGGGTCTCTCAAATCAAAGAACAACTTGAAGCAGTGGATGAAGAAGTAGAGAATATAGAAATTGTGATAACCACCTTGAATGGCCTCCCAAGATCAAGGTATTCATTCATTCAAGGAATGTGCACCAGAAGGAATTGATTACCTTCAACAGACTCTGTGAAGGGTGCACACAAGATGAAGCTCACATCATAATAAGAGAAAGAGAAGATGGGAGCAACTAGAGATCAAGCTCTCACAATTCAAAGAAGATCCCTCAAGCGATGAGGAATACGAAAGACTCGACTCTTGAAGAACCTATTATCCATATTAGCATTTGGATAAGAAATGATGTTGTTATGAATGAAGAAGATGATGAAGCTAAAGGCTCATGAAGAAGTCTACCCACGAAACAAATAAATATAAGTATTCAATTGTCATTTCATGATATTGTTTTGTTATGCATTTGTTTATATTCAGTTTATGTGTTATGCGTGATATAATGTTTGCATTAATGACAATATACTACTAATATTCATGTGATGGGTAAGTAGCTCATGGTTCTATACAACTCTCCATTGCTACTTATCTAGAATGAAACCTCTTTGCTGACATATTGGATTAGTGCACAATCTCAATGATGTCATGGTAGATATGGAAGGCATCTAGAAAGTTTTGATGAGATATGGATGAATGTTGTATTGGATAAAATAGTTGCATGATCATCTATTTATGCATAATAATTTTCCATTATGAATATGCCTTATGAAATGTTTCTAATCATACAACTAATGCATTTAACTTGTAGGAAAAATCACGTACAATCACCTACAAGAAAAGAAGGATGAGACTTGTTTCGAAGAACAAGCGATGATAGTTTGAGAAATAATCCAAGAATGAAGAATAATATGATGAATGCAGTTATGTGACACTATTGAGTGACATCGTTGATGTAGGACCTTCCAACTATGAATAAATAGCTAAGAATAAAGGGAGGGAGAATACCAGTTCAAGAAGAATGATGTCTAGGATGCAGTATCAAGACCTGAAGTGAAGTTCATAGTTCCATCATGCAGTAGATGGCAACATCGCAGGTTACGAGGGAAGATTCGTAGCATGAGGCCTCTCACGAAAGAAGCAATAGAGTACGAAGAGACATTTGGAGCCACTAGAAGTTAAGACACATGACATGTAGACTCATGTGTTCAAATTAAAGAAGGCCTTGTACAAACTCAGAAGTCACCCATGGGATGACACATACATGAGGATCTTGAAGATCACCAAGAGTGATGAAGAAATTAAGCTTTTATACAAGGTTGAATATGAAATCCTATAGAGGATGAAAAGCTCATAGATGGGTGCACAAAGAATTCTTGAAAAGGTTCAGAATCTTGATACCCAGTGACCCTAGATGGATACATAGAATATTAGTAGAAGAGGAAGCTACTTGTCACTCTGGTACAAAATGTTTCAATGCATAAAGTGCGAAAGTAAGAGGGAGAATGATGCTCCGCTTCAAAGGGAGTGCTTGCAGAAGATCCTGAGGTTCAACATGGTAGAACAGGATGGACATATTATTGATGACTCTAGGATTTACTAAGAGTAAAGCAGATTCCAACCTTTACTTCAAGGTTGAAGGTGGAATACTAATGATGCTCCTGTTAGATGTCGATGACTTGTTCCTAAAAGAAAAAGGGGAACTCATTAAAGTTACAAGAAGGAGACTTGCTTTGGAGTTCAAGATGAAGGAATTGGATATGATGCACTACTTTCTATGCATGGAGGTGTGGAAGAATGTGTATGGAGACTCCCTGGGATAAGAGAAGTATGCAGTGGATATCCTGAAGAGGTTTGGGATGATGGACTGCAAGGCCATGACCACACCTATTGCATCGAACATGAAACTATTGAGTGTTGCTTCATCATAGTCAGTTGATGCCATGATGTATCGTTAGATGATTTGTTCCTTGATGTACCTGACGAATATGAGACCAGATATTTGCTTTGTTGTGAACACATTGAGACATGTTCACTTGATGGTTGCAAAGCATGCAGTGAGGTTCCTGAAGGGTACAGTTGAGTATGGGCTCAAGTATGATACGAATCAGAAGATTAAACTGGAGGGTTATGTGGATTTGTATTGGGCAGGAAATGCCATTGATAGGAAGAGCACTTTGAGGTGCTACTTCAGTATGAGATCAGGTGTGATCTCTTGGTTTAGCAGGAATCAGTTTTGCATGGCGTTGAGTATAGCCGAGGGAAACTATGTTGCCACTTGCTCAACTATTTAGGAGGTAGTATGTTTCTTTTGAAAACTACTATTTGATTTGATTAATATTACTTGCATTTTTGTATGATGTAGAGAGGAGAAGTGAATCTCCAGTATGTGATCCAGATTGAGATCTCTTGAAAGAGGGAGTTCTAGCACAACCGGTGAGACAGGTTGTTTGAGCATAAAATCTTGGCGAAGATCGTAGGTTGCTCAAATGTAAACAGTCCTATAGGTTTTCATCAGTTGTAATTGGTCATAGCGAATCTCGCAGGTTATCCTTGGACGTAATCAACTCTGATGTGATTCTATGCTAGAAATGGCCATAGTGAAGCTTGAATAATTACAGGAGAATCTTGGTGTTCTCCAGGAAAAGGTTCCTTCCAAGAGGAAGTGATGAGTCAGTGAGCCCTTCTGACATGGTGGTAAGATTGGTTCCTCCCATGGTCATATGTAAGTGCTATTCCCTTCTGATATGGTGGTAGGATTGGCTCCTCCCATGGTTAGATGTAAATTTTCTTCCCTTCTGACATGGTGGCAGGATTGGTTCCTCCCATAATCAGATATAAGTGTTGATGATACATCCAGTATGAAAAAGGACTGGCTCTGTGATGATACATCCATTATGAAAAAGGACTGGCTCTGTGATAATACATCCAGTATGAAAAAGGATTAGCTCTGTGAAGGTACACCCAGCATGAAAAAGGGTTGGCTCTATAGAGGACCACACCCAGTATGAAAAAGGACTGTATCTATAGATTTACATCCAACATGAAAAAGAGTTGGCTCTGTCAATGAAGACCTACACGGAGGCTAGGCCTACAACTAGCATGAAAAAGGGTTGGCTCTGTAGAACTTCTTGTGATGAGTAGAATTAAGAGATAGCACCATTTGTTTGAGATATCAGAAACAATGATGATGATGATCTAGTGATGATCCAGCTTTGATGATGATCCAGTAATGATCCAGCTTTGATGATGATCTAGTGATGATCCAGCTTTGATCATGATCCAGTGATGATCCAACTTTGATGATGATCCAGTGATTATCCAACTTTGATGATGATGTAGTGATGATGATACAGTAATGATCCAGTGATGATGATCCAGACTTGATCCAGAGAAGAATACTTATGACGATGAATCGTGTCAAGGGAATGCCTTCCTAGTTAAGAGGGAGTGTTGATGTATTTGTAACTTAGGAATGTATTCACTTGTATATATTATATTATACCCCGATGTTCCTATTGGGGAGTCATTAATATAATAAATCCATGTAAATTCTATGAGGTTAACCCTCCGTTGTAAGTCGGGGAAATAGTCCCCACAATTGAGTTGAGGTTAACCCTCCCTGTTGATTATGGGGGTAAATTCTCCACAGTTATGGGGCACTAGGGTTATTAGAATCTCCTAGAGAAGTCAGCCCTAGTAAGTAATTAGGGAGGCCAACTTGTTGGAGTGGAAATCAAGTGAACGGAAGAATATAAATAGAAGTGAGGCTCTCCTCATTTCTACACACATACACTCACTTAACTGGGGCGCATGAGTGAGAGAGGAAGTGCTGGAACAAGTGAGAGAGATCAGTTGTTGGAGATCATCTTTATGTTTTTCAGGTTTTACTTTTACCTTTGCTGCTCATTCTATCTCTGAGGAAGTTGTGGGGTTTTTCCTTTATGGTTTCCCTGAGGATAAATCTTTGTGTCTATTGTCTCTTGTGATCGATTGATGTGCATGTTTTTCCTAAGATAATATTGCTTAAATGATAAAAATCTAACATTATATGCCATAGGAAGTGTTCTTAGTATCTTTTCAACTAACTCATAGTCTGGTACTTCTACTCCCAAACCTTTGATTGCATTAACAAGATTCTCAACTCTTTCGAAGTACTATGAAATATTTTATTCATCCTTCATTTTTAGACTTTCATATTGTACTTTGAGAGATTGAATTTTTTCCATCTTTACTTTTGAGTCTACTGTATATATGGTTTCCAATTTGTCCTAGAGCTCTTTTTCACTTTTACAAGTTAGTAATTTTGCAAGAACCTTTTTACTTAATCCATCTTGTAATGTATTTAAGGCATTTGCATGTTCCAAAAATTTATTCCTTTCTTCTACTTCTGTGGGAGATAATTTTGGAACATTATATCCTTCTTCAACTAATTCCCAGACTTCCATACCAATGGAAATCAGATAGTTTTTCATTCTAATCTTCCAGAAAACATGGTATTCACCTTCAAATATGGGGACTCTTATTTACATCTGCATCTGCTGATCCATAGTGGTTGTAATAGGATATTCCTTTCAATGGTTAAGTTGTGGTGAAGGATATGGATCTAATACCAATTGATGGATCAGTTCTTGTTACTAAGAGGGGGGGGTGAATTAGTGATAGAAATTTAAACACAATTTCTTTTATTTTAGCAAATGTAAAAACAAATTTGGACACAATGTTTTAACGTGGAACCCAATAAGGTAACAACATGTTTCTATTATCTGCAAACTTTGTTTTTACAATATACAATAGTTATTTGAGATCACCCACTTGCTGGAGACCATAATCCCCAGGTTTCTCAGCCACTACTGAAGGATACACCCACACCCTGGTTTTTTCCTGCACCTACAGACAAGGATACACCAATACCCTGATTCTCTAGCCACTACTGGAAGGAGGCTAAGACCTCCTTGCGGGCATGTATCCTGCCCTAGCACCACCCTTCCACCCTTGTATGTATTTTTATCAGACTTACAAATATTCTTTAAAAAAATTTCTCTTGTTACTCTACTTTGTTCATTGTCTTATGCTTCGGCTGGATAGATTTGGATGATAGAGACACTTTACTTACCATTTGATCTTTGGTTTATATATCCTTCAATCATCTCTTCAAACCATGCTCACACCCTTTCAACATTGTGAATCTTCAGATCTCTTCATTGATTAAACTAGGCATCCTTTCAGTCACACCTCTTGGAATGTCTTTTGCGGGCATCCTCTTCCCCACAACACAAGCTTTCGCACTTCACTGGTCTATGGGCTTCATTATCTTTGACTGTTGGGCGTGTTTTTCTCCCAAAACACGGGCTTGAGTTCTCTATTATTTGCGCCTTTGTATTCCTTAAACCCTCTACTAGAATCTATTCTTAATGCGGGCATCTTTCCACAATGGTCTTTCCGTAATGGCTTTTCTGCATGCAGATGGTGGAAATCAGAAAACACAACTTTCCAGTTTTCCAATATTTTCCCTTTCCTCTTTTCCACTTCCGACATTAGAGGAAATTTGGGATATANCGTGCCAACAATAAATTTTGTGAGTTGGAATTCAAGAACCAATAGAATTTCAATAAAATGAGTCAACCATAATGGTTGAATTGACATATTTGTCATAAATGAAAACAACTTTTTTGGTTCGTATTCTCGACATATCTCCCTGTGTTTTTACTCAAATTTCAAGTGGGAGAGCTCATTGGATGCAGAATTTAATTCCACATCCAACGCATACCCACACAGTATACTTTTGATGGACCCTGCTACCCCAAAAACAAGAAATACCTGAAAAATTGTGATGATGACATCATCATCAAGTTTTTTCAGGTATTTCTCTTTTTTGGGGTAGTGTGGTCCATCAAAAGTATGTAGTGTGGGTACTCGTTGGATGCGGAATTAACTTTCACATCCAATGAGCTCTCCTGCTCAAAATTTGAGTAAACAAACAGGGAGATATGTCGAAAATACGAACATAAAAAGTAGTTTTTTTCATTCTTCCTCCAAAATTAATAACTATTATTTTATTATTTTCCTTAGGAGGCCCATTTTAGACCCCAAATTTCCTCTAATGAAGTGTTCTTCGGCCATTGGATTTCCGCACCAACCGTTCTGGAACGGCCTTCCCACACTGCAGAATGTGCAAATCGGAAACTTAACCATTTCAAAATCTGAAGTTTTACACTTCCTCTTTTCTGCTTCCACAACGAAATTTCTTATTTTTTCCTTTTCCGTAATGCGAAGTGTGGAAATCAAAAGCTCAAGTTTTCCATCACCTCGAATTTTTTTCTTTCTGCACTTTCGCACCCGCACTTTCGTTCCTGCACGAGAATCCAAAACTCAACTTTTCACAACTCTAACTTTTTGTTTTCCATGGTTCTGCACCTGCACTTTCACTCCGGCATGGAAGTCGAAAACTAAAATTTTCACAATTTCATGGTTCCACACCTGCACCTTCGCTCCCACATGGAAATCGGAAACTCAACTTTTCACAATTTTGACTCTCTACTTTCCGCAGTTCTGCGCCATACTTATTTTCCAAACCATCGATCTATTTGTGTAACTATTCTCATTCGTCCAATATTTGATCGTTTGCGGAACTTATCCCCAACTGTTGGATATTGTGTGGGAAGCTTCTTGACCTTTCATTTCTGAACTATTGCGGAACTTTAATCCCATACATGATTTCCTTGTGGAAGTTAACTAGAGTTGTAGATTTACCTGTGGCTTCAATCTAAAGCTTCAATCTACTTGAATATTAGCCATCGATCATTTGTTCCAACGATCTCTAAGTCTCCTACCTGATTGAACGCGTGTAGTTCATCCTGAGCTCTTTGCACGACTCTTTTGTCTTCAAAATATGGGCTCCTTCATCTTCAACATGTAGGATTCCTTCTTTACTATCCTATAGGCTTCCTCAATTGCCATCAATGTCAACCTATATTTCCATGTTTCCAATAGAAGGTTACCCCCATAAAGGAGTTTAATACTTCAAAATATAACCCCTAGTCTAACACTTAGTTGGTCCATAGGATTGCAATCCTAGATTGTCCTCTAGAACTCCCATAAATGAGGCGCTTAACCTTATACCTAGGTGCATATTTTTAATAGATGGTTGGTCATACTTGTGAGTAATATTTGTATTAATTTATTTGATGTAGCCGAGTAATTTTAAGGTAGTTGATTTAGTGGAGTATAAGAATCCTTTTGAATACATATTCAAGGTTTCAAAGTAAGTTGTTCTTGAGTTTTGGGAATAAAATGTGGTCCAAATTGTAATTGACAATGCTTCAATATTTTTGGGAGCTAGTAAGATGATAATGGATAAGTACAGAAAACAAAATAGTGGATCCCTTGTGCTGCTCATTTATTTGGATTTTTTTGCATGATTTAGCAAAGATTCCATGGTTTAATGGAGCAAGTCATCGTCAGAAATGGATTTATTACTTCATATTTAACCATTACATCACATTGAGCTAGTACGAGAAGCAAGCATCTGGATAGGTATTAAGGTCACATGAGACCAACTTTTCTACATATTACAATACTATTTAAAGAGTGGTTCATGAAAAGATAAGTATACAAGGTATAATGTGCAACAGTGAGTGGGAAATTTCTTGTTTTTTCATAATATTCTAAAAGAAAGTCATCTATGGAATAATTTTAAGCAATGCCTTTAGGGAAAGCAATGTGAGAGGTTTTATAAGGACATAGCCTAATTGTTAATATGCTTTGTATGGTTAATAGAGACAACCCTTCTATTGGTTTTTTTTATGAGGGAATGTATCATTGTAGGAAAGTTATTGAAAAATATGATAACAATGTAGAATACGATTACATGTAAATATGGAAGGTAATAGATAAAAGATGGAAGACGTTGCATAGCATTTTATATATGGTGATTTGTTATTTGGAACCTACATAATTTTGTATAGAAATAAATAATGATGTGAAAATCATAAATGGCCATAATGTGACTATTAAGTGATTGACTATAGATCCAAAATAATGTAGGATAGAAAGAAACTTCAAGTGTATAGTTTAAGAAGTGATATTTGAAAAGACTTTAGCCATGGAGGATAGGGATAAAAATTCTCGATGGTTAATGTTGACTGTACAACATCAAGATTCATTCTCTAGACTTGCAGTTTGTTTGAAGTTGGGACTAGTGCTTTGTGTCAATTCCTATCTATATCCTCATATGATTGAGGTGGTGATGCTCCTACTCTAAAGTCTTGTGGTTTGTATCAAGACTTTAGACTTGTGCTTTGTATCAATTCATGGTGCTTCTCATAGATGACACCACATGATTTGAATCTATTCCACATGCACTAAAACATGATATTGTCATTGATAGTGACATTATTGATGAATCTAGTGTTAATGATGATAAGAATTTCACTTCCGCAGTAGTCATTTTGTAAGTCGACACTAACCCTACACTAACCCACCTCACCGCAAAAACTTACAAACTAAAAGAGTTTCACTTGTTAATGCATATGATGATCAAATATGTCACACAAATTAAGTCTTATCAAGTTTTAAAATATTTAAAAGAACTTAAGAAATTTTAAATATTTGATATTATCAACCTCTTTTTAAATTTCAAAATTTGAAAAACATGTTTTTGTTTTAATTTGAAATATATGTTACTTTTATAAGTTCTAGTTTTAAATTTTTAAAAAGAATTTAATAAATTTTAAATATTTAATATTATCGTGGTATTTCTTTTAATTTGAAATTTAAAAAATATGTGAATTTTTTAACCAAAATCATTCCAATATAAAAACATAATATAAAAAACATATTAATATCTACAACGTTGGAATACCTTGTTTATGTTTGCAATAATTTTCATTTGTTCTTATTAGTATCACAACGTTAGTTTCACATAGCCATAGTTTGAGCCTCAAGCTTTAAAACATCATCTGGACATTGATGGTGAGCTTATTGATTAATGTTCATGATGATAGACATTGAATTTTATCACGATTTCTTACTTTTAAATATTTATTGATTTTGATTTGTTATATTATATTTTATTTTAAAATCAATATTGTGCATACTAAATTTCATCTTTGCTAGAACGTGAAACATGTGACTTGGTAAAAGAAGCTCACAAATGCGAGGAGATAAAATATTTGACATAGGGATTAGAAGAGCTTCAATACGGTTCTTCATGTTCCTACCCTTGTATGGAGTCATAATGAGGTCTTTGCATTGTCTACATTGACATTGCATAACACATGTTAATTTGTTGTAGCTACAACAATTTCAAATTTGTATACTGTCTATTTGAATTTATATACTCTATTACAATCAAACTTATATCCTACCAACTTCAATTTATTACTAGACAATTGCTTTCTCTTCAAACTAACCTTATACCTAGAAATTACTACACAATTCACACTTAGAATATCTCTCTTGTAAAGGTTTTAGCCTAAACATAAAGGATTTGAAATACGACTATAGTATACGCTTGCATTGTTATCCATACAACATAAAAAAAAAAAAATATTATCCATGTTATCAATATCCTATGTTTTAATGTGTTGTAATGCATAGCTATCCACCCACTCTAGATTTATGCCAAGTGTAATCGGTTTGAATCACATTAAAGTGCATCAATCTTTGGATTTCATGGATTCCATTGCATCATACTCTAGGATGGGAGAGGTAATATTGATCCCAACACACTTAGGATATGTTTAGGACCTTGGGAGCGTGTATTACCCCGTGTGGTTTGTGTGAACCTTGACCTGCATTGTAAACATTGTTATAATGCATTGTTATCCACCCACTCTAGATTTATACCAAGTGTAACCAGTCTGGATCACATTAAACTGCATGGATCTTCAGATTTCATGGATTCCACTGCATCTTATTCTAGGATGGAAGGGGTAATATTAATCCCAACACAATTAGGATATGTTTAGGACCTTAGGAGCGTGTATTACCCTGCGTGGTTTGTGTGAACCTTGACCTGCATTGTAAACATTGTTATAATGCATTTCTGTCCAACCAGTTTAGATTTATGTCAAGTGTAACCAGTTTGAATCGCATTAAAGCGCATGGATCTTAGGAATTCGTGGAGTCCAACACATCCTACTCTACGACGGGAGGGATAATATCGATTCCTTATGGACTTAGGATATGTTCATGACCTTAGGATCATGTATTACCCTGCATGCTTGGTGTGAACCTTGACATGCATTGTAAACATTGTTATAATGCATTGTTATCCACCCACTCTATATTTATGCCAAGTGTAACCACTCTGAATCGCATTAAAGTGCTTTGTAAACATTGTTATAATGCATTGTTATCCACCCACTCTATATTTATGCCAAGTGTAACCACTCTGAATCGCATTAAAGTGCTATGGATATTCACATTTCATAGAGTCCAGTGCACCGCGCTCTCAATAAACAAATTGCACCATAAATTGTCAGTAGCAGAAGGCTTCGACTTAGTAGGGTTTTCCAATAATTTCCCATACTCATGTTGTGAGGCCAGGACTATATATGGAAGTAGTTCTTACGAGCACAAAGTTTGGAAAGGAGAAAAAAAAAATTAGTCCTTTTATGTTAATGTTGTTATCCTTATTCACGGTTCAGGTAACCCACTACCGAGCTATTTATTACCCTTTAATGAAGGATAAAATGAGGTTGGGCCTGTATATGGAGGTAGTTCTTACCGATGTGAAATGTGGAAAGGAACAAATGTTTTGCCAGTCCTTTTAAGTTAACGATGTTATCCTTCTTCTCTGTTCAGGTAACCCACTAACGATCTCTTTATTACCCTTTTGATATATATTTTTTAATTTATTAAGTATACTTCTTACAATCTCTTGATTGCAGGATCTCGAAGTTCCATTCCTTCCATCTTACAGCGTCTACACAGCTCACTTGGTAAGCAATATTACAACTAAGTTATGTCTACCTTTCATACATGGTTGAAATTTAAGTGATTTTTTGATTGTTTACACTACAATTTCTACAAAGTGGAAGGGTTGCGTCAATAAAAATTCTTTTGTAACACATGCAGTCTTTATCGTTTTTACGTGTCATGGTATAAAATTCTACACCAATCATCTGTTAGTTTTTAAATGGACTTGAAGTTTCTTGACAAGAGAACAGTTGTGATGAATTATATTCCCACGGGCGATGGTTTTTGGTTTTTTATTTAATCATAATGATATGTCCATTTTATCTATTTATTTAAGCTTAAAGTGGTTGATTGTTTTCTTCGTAAGGAAACTTCCTAACAGAGGTTGATGTTATTGTTAACCGATATTTAATAGCTTAGTTTTGTTCAATTTAACAATAGTTAATCCTCTTGTTAAGTTCAAACTATTACTGTAATTGTAAAATATGGTTTTTATTAGGGAACTCAGTCCATATTTTCTTAGAATTGACTGATTTACCCAACCAAAGTTTTTTTTTGGCTGATATGAAAGTTAGGGTTTACACTTGTTATTCTAGATGTTTACCATATTTATTGGGTCGGTCATGTTTTTTAAATCATAAATGCTAAAAAATTTCTGGATTTGTTTAAGACAATCTTTAGAACAACATGCCAATGTTAGGTTAATGAAAATAGGGCATCTCTATCGAACAACGAACCTGCCCTCTTTCCAAACCCTTTTGGTTCCTAATTTTTGTTACATAGAGATATAACATTATGCATATCCATATATTTTCCATCTCCCGGATTCATAGATATATCTTAACGATGATGTCGATATCAATTTCTCAGATCTAGTAACAAATGGGCATACTCACTTAAAAAGAGTTGGATTTGATACATTACTTACCTGACCCTCTTTAAATTACACTTTTAACTATAGCAAATTTATTGACTTATAATACCTAGAGTACAAAACAATCATTTTTAAATTGTTTCCATGGTTCATGCATTTTGAATTGTTTTCAAGTGTTTCCATGGTTCATGCATTTTTTACTTTATTTAATTATTATGGTGCAACAACAGAATGGAGATAGAGTTATACTTTGGACTAAAGTGATATTTATGATGGATATGAAAATCAAACTTCATATAATTTTTTTTTAGAAATATAATTGAAGGGGCTCCATCATTAGAAATAAACAGAAATCTCTAAGAATTAATTAAAACCCAAGTTACTAAATGTATGGTAAAATAGTGCACCATTTATCCTTTTGGTTAAAAAAGTGATGGTCAATTTTGGATTTCGCTTCTTTGTATAACCGGTTATTGGAGTTGTCGAATTTGGATTCCATCCTTTCGAAGTTGGGGCCAGAATTCTCATTGTTTGTAAGCACCTTTCATTCTGGCACATTGACACTTCAAAACTGGAAAATTCCAAGTCTAGCGAGCTTCATGGAATCCCTCTCCCAAGATAAATACAAGCTATTACAAATGGGAACCATCAAAGTTAAGTATCAAGATTTTTCCATGGGTGTTTTGAATGCCTCCAAGGGAAATCAGAAGGCAAAGAATTTGAAGCAACCAGAGAAGAGGAAATCATAAAAACCCAAATCTAGTGATGGGGGGTCAAATCCTCCCACGGATAATGACAATAAAGGGAAAGAGAAAACCAAATGAACCTATTTCCAAAATGGATGGCATCCAGAGAACTCATGCATGAAGAAAATCATTGACCATATTGTGTAGTTGTTGGAGAAAAAAAACATCCCTGTCCCAGATGGTGCAAGGAAGAAAGATGGAACCTCCAGTTCAGAAAACAAGGAGAAATGTCATTCCTTGGTAGCATGTACTTCTAATTCCTCATTCTTAATAATTGATTTAGGGGCTTCTATACACATGGTTTCCACCAGAGAGCTCTTCTCCTCCATGCATTCGAATGCTGGCCCAACAGTTCGAATGGGAGATGACTCTGAAATCCAGACCACGGGAATTGGTAGGATTGATTTGGAGCATGGTTACTTCAGTGGTGTGCTATATGTACCAAAATTGGTAGAAATGTTTTTGTTAGTCTATCAAATTACCCATACTGGAGAAGAAAATAGAGTTACATTCACTCCAGACTTGGTAGAGATTGCAGAAATCTCATCAAACCAAGTTGTAGCAGTTGGGTATGCATACCACCATGAGAGGATGTACAAGTTTTGAATTTCCTCCTGAATTCCAATGACCAATCGTTCCTCTTACATGCCAATGAGACTTCCAAGCTATGGCATGAGAGGCTTGGACACATGATCTGCAATTACCTCCAAGCACTGCACAGAGATGAGATGGTGGAAGGACTTTCTCAAATCAAAACATCAAATGGAGATTGCATTGCGTGTATAGTTGGGAAGCATCCAGAGTGAAGCTATGAGAAGGGTGTGGAAATTGAACCCAAGTAGTAGAACAACTACACACAAAATTGCTAATCAAACATGCAAAATTCACACAAAAGGAGATTGAAATTGGAGCATAACACAATTCTATATTAAATAAGTGTAGATAAGCCAACCTCATCAAGTAATAGATTTTCCAAATATATAATTACATCATAGATTCAAAATCATAAGGATTCTATTCGAATTGGTCAAAAAACAGGCTTACTAAAACTAGTCAAATCCCCCATAGGTGCATAAAACACTTTCCAAATCTAAGAAGATGCTCACAAATTTGATAAATTAGATAGGACAGATAATAAGTGATGGAAAGATATTAGATCCATTATTTCATTTGGATAAAAGGAAGGAGGATGATGTGGGAAAAAAACAAGGAAGTTACTCCTAGACTAGATTTTCCTTTTTTCCTTAAAACTGTTGTAAAGCAAGGAAGGTTTCAAAAAAAGAAGAACTGCACTTTTCCAATCCAGGAATAAAAGTAGAGTTGCTAGAAATGTTTCCAAGATGATTCCAAATAACTCCATGACCCATTTTTAGTATGTGTTGACTTCTAGGTACAAGTGGAAGCCAACTAGCATAGTGAGGAATCTACGAATCTAGGAATAAGACAAAAATGATTAATTAATGTCAAATATGGGAAACTATGGGATGATTAATATAAAACCTCCATTAATCCTGACTTTATGAGTAAATATCAAAAAACTATAGGGACTAGAAACAAGCCTTAGTCACCCTTTACATACTGCTTGTCCATACAACCAAGGAAAGAGAAAGAAACCCGGTCGAAAAATCCTCCCTTAAACATGAACAAGAAACAAAATTTTGGAAATCATGTTATCAATCATACTTCACCACATAATCAACAATCCCTAGTAGTGATTTGAGATTACTGAAGGTCTTCTCACAAAACACCTTGGTGAAGATGTCTACTACTTTCTCTGAAGATGCACAGTAGAGTAGAGAAATGGTACCATCATGCACAAGCTACTTGATATAGTGCATATGGATCTCAATGTGCTTGGTTCGCTGTCTTTGAATTGGATCAGTGGAGATTCGAATGGTGATTTTATTGTCAGAATAGATGATAGTGGAAAACTATGATTCGAATCCACATTCTCCAAGTACACCCTGCAACCACAAACATTGAGTAGCTGCATTCACAAATCCTCTATACTTTGCCTCTGTAGATGAGGCTATTATGGAACTCTATTTCTTACTTGACCATTTGATTGGTCCATCTGTAAGCATAAACACATATCCTGAAGTAGAATTTCTATTTATGTTGTCACTTGCCCAATCACTGTTAGTAAATCCAACTAGCTCTAAGTCATATTTTGCTTTATAGAAAATCCCATGAGTTCTTGTTCCCTGAACAAAGTTTAGGATCCTCTTTGCTGCTCTCTAATGGATCTCATGAGGCTAATCCATGCAGATTGAAGCCAGAATAACTACATAAGATAAGTCAAGTCGATTATGTGTAAGATAAAGAAAACACCCAATCAACTTCCTATAGAGTGTGTTATTTACCAAAGTAGAAGAACCTGCTTCCTCAAGATTAACTACTAAGAGGAATGGAGTCTTCCAAGGATTGCAATATTTCATGTTGAACTTTTTGAGAATATCTAAGGCATACCTTTACTGATGAACTTTTATTCCATGTTGGGATTGAGCAATTTCGAGACCCAAGAATTAGCTCAACAATCCCAAATCTGTCATGGAAAATGCATGGTTCATTACATCCTTCAAGGAGGAAATATATTTCTTTGAACTTCCTGTAATCAGTAGGTCATCCACATATAAAACAATAATCATTAAATAACCATGAATCAGCTTCAAATAGACATTCATATCAGAATTGCATCGAACAAAACTCAATGACAACAGAAAGCCATCAATCTTAGCATACCAATCCCTGGGAGGCTTGTTTGAGCTCATACAATGATTTCTTTAACTTCCACACTAAATATGGATTAGAAACAAAACCTTCTGGTTTTTGCATATAAATCTCTTCATTCAAATCTCCATTTAGAAAGGTACATTTCACATCCATGCGATGTACCTCCCATTTCCTTGAAGTTGCAATGGCTAGAGCTAGCCTTATGGAGTCCATCTTTGCCACTGGTGCAAAGGTCTCATTGTAATAAATACCATGTACTTATGAGTATCCCTTGGCTACCTATCTTGCCTTATATTTCAAATGTGAACCATCATCAACAAACTTAGTTTTATAGACCCACTTACACTTTACTAGCTTTCTCCCTGGGGGGAGATCAACTAGTTCCCATGTGTTGATCTTCTGGAGAAAGATGAAATATTCCTTCATGGATGTTTTCCATATTGGATCATGTGATGCATATTCATATGTCTAAGTATCAGATTCAACCATCAAATAACACTTCTCAGCAAAGAGTGGATCTTTCACACAAAGGGCACTCTCAAATTGAGATCTAGTCCTCCTAGTGTCACTAGGATTCCCAGCTAGTTCCATAGCTGCATGAATGGTCCTTGCTGCCCATTTTGGTATTGTATGAATTTTAGGATATTTAATTAAATCGTAATTATCAGAAATATGAGAATCAGCAAACTCCTTAATCTCTTCACTTACAATCAGTGGTTGTGGTGATGAAGAGGACTCTCCAACTTCAACTACTGCTAAAGGCTCTTCTTCAAACTAAACACTTCTTTCAATGAAAGGTTTGTTAGTGATCAAGTTGATCAGATTGTACCCTTGAATATTCAAAATACCCAACAAATAGGCACTCTTTCCTATGGGGTTGCAAAGCCTTCCTCTTTTCAGTTAGAATTCTAGCCCAAGCCTTTGAGCCAAAAATCCTGAAATGGATCACATATCGCTTATGCCCACTCCAAGCTTCAAAAAGAGATTTAATACCATCAATATGCTTATTTGGAACCCTGTTCTAGATATAGGATGCACAGTTTATAGCCTCAGCCCAAAACTTTGGTGGAAAAGTTTTAGCCTCCATCATGCAAGTTGCCATCTCCTTGAGTGATCTGTTCTTTCTCTCAGCAACACCATTTTGCTGTGGTGTGTATGGAATAGAATGTTCCATCTGGATACCTACATATTTACAATAATGGATGAAATAAGACTTGACATATTCACCACAATTTTCATATCTGAGGATCTTGTGTTTCCTCCCATAATGGTTCTCAACCAAGGCTTGAAAGACCTTGAAGAGGTCAAAAAATTCAGACTTGTTCTTTAGGAAGTAGACCCAACAATGCCAGGAAAAGTCATCTATGAAGGTGAGTGCATATTTGGCTTGACTCTTGGACATATGAGAGAATGGATGAGCTCTTAGGATTATTAATCCTCCCTTGACCACATTGTCTATTTAGATTATTTAGCCTAACTTAGGAACCTTAATTAATTATTTGGGTCCACTAGTACCATTGGGTGCACTTGGCCTAATGGGGCCATGTGTACCAGTTACTAGAGTGTGGGAAACACTACTAGAGGTTAAATTCCACTTAATCATGTCCATGCATTATTTTGGGTGCCTCCTAGACCAATCCCTACATTTTAGGAGCCATTGGGAGTCTCAACACCAACCTCCATCAGTTAGTTGGAGTTGGAACTAGTTAGTCTTAGTTAGCTTCCAGTTACTTTCAGTTAGATCAAAATTAGTTAGCTAGTGCTACTTATGCATGCCTACATGTGGAGTAGGCACCTTTTCCCACCTACCACACTCAGTTGCACTAAGTTAACTAGTTATGATTGATTGTATGAGTTGGTTGGACATCTGGGAGTTGATCTATTGGAATCCGATATATATTGAGACACCATGAGTTAGCTAGTCAGTTAGGTACAGACAGATCTAGTTGGTAGATTTGAATTTCTCCCTAATGCATTTGAATTCTTCCTTTATGTAAACTATCGTAACACTGGATTTAATCAATGACAATGATACTGTAAATTCCTAAGTTACACCCATCAATTCCCTGTGTGGTTTGTTTTGTTCAGTTTGTATCTTCATCCTCCTTTTACTGCAATCATAATTCATAACTAATTGCTTAATGATATAAATGGCACAACAATTCTAATATGGTATTAGAGCCTTCTCAGGCAGGTTTCATGTTTGTTTCTCTCCATTGAACATCAGAAGAAGCTCGGTTTCCATACAAGTCCCCTATGATGATTTGCTTCCTCAAAATTTATTCAAAGTAGAGAAGAGGGCATGAAGGACCCTGAGAATATGTTCATATTGAGAGGAAAATCATTATTCTAATAGTTCAAATGTTTTAGTGTGTTTTGCAGTGAAAATATACAGGTGCTACGTAGCTTGTGTGAATTTTTGTGATCTCTAAGCCAAAAGAATTATGGATTCTCAATATCCTGCTCCTCGGATCCTCACAACTTCCAATTATCTTGATTGGAGGATTGATATGCAGCTGGCCTTACACAAGCATGGCTACCATAGGATGGTACTTGGAAGGAAGTTCGAGCCCCATGAGCCTATTGAAAGAAACAAGTTTCTAAACCACTTAGATGAAGCATTCGGTTATCTAAGCACTTATATATCTAGAGGTATCCTCTTCCACCTAGAAGGTTTGAGGAAATCCAGAGAATCCTGGGAGAATATTGAAGACTTGTTTGGAAAACAAGATCAGCTTCAGGGATACCCTCTGCAGAACGAGCTGGTAGCCTTACATCCCAACAGTTTTGAGACTATTGAGCAATTATTTAGTAAATTAGAGTCTCATGCACTTCAATGTAGACAGTGCTGAATAGAAATGAAGGATGAGAAAAATGTCCTCTCAATACTCAACAAAATCGGTTCTGAGTATTTTTTATTTGTTTCTATATTTCATTCCAAGCAAGAAAGCTTCCCCGATTGGAAAATTCCTTCACTTGATTCCTTTTTCAAGTCCATAATAAAGGAGCAAGAAAGGTTGATTCGAATGGGAGTCATCAAGGCCTCCAAAGATCAGGCTCTCCTAGTTATTGACTCTAGAAAAGCGCAAGCCAAAGGGAAATCAAATAAGAAGGAGCCCAAACCAACTGATTCTAAGCCTAAACAGAATCAACAGACTTATGAAGGAGCCTCCGGCTCTAAGAAAAAGAAGAAGTTTGAAAAGAAAAAGTGTCCTTATTGTATGAGGGGTTTTCATCCAGAAGACTCATACATGAAGAATACCCTCGACCAAATGAAAGCTCTATGTACAGAACAATATTTCCCTTCCACAAGGTGCAGAGATGTTTGATGATGAAGAGAAGAATGAATAAGCTGATATATTCTTGCATGCAATCCTCTTTCCATCGAAGTCTTATTTGATAGATTTTGGAGCATCCAACCACATGGTTGCCTCCAGGAAATCCTTCATCACTTTCCCTCTATCGGGAGGACCTATGGAGATTACTTTAAAATACCAGATGTAGAGAGAGATTTAGATAAAATCCATCATGATGAGTTCATGCCCTCCCCTACAAAAAAGAAAATTGTTGAAGATGAAGAAGAAGCAGAATTTTCCCTACAGTCAATTCAAATTAAAGAATGTATCCTTGGAGTGACTCCTTCTCCTGCTGCTCTAGAAGTGTATGAGATATCTGATATCTAATATCCTCACATGGCTGATCTAGTAGAAGACATTTGAATATATTTTTTTGAATAAAAACACTTCTATTCTTTGCAAAAATTCTCCAGTGATTCTTTAAATTTTGTGCATAGTTTACTGGTGACTGTTTCATAAAAGGTAGAGGAGTTTGATTTCTATATATCTGATAATATTTCTGGTGAAAAGATAAGTAATACCATGGATATTATGGAAATAATATCAGATTTTAGGAGTGATCCATTCACTCTCATTAATCTAGAGCTTCCAGTAAATTCCTACATGATTGCATGCACAAAAAATCAGAATTTTGAAGGAGAAAATTGTGCATCTACCATATCGGTGGAGCACAGTTTTGGATTTGATATCAGCCTTTTGGGATCTGATTTATTTTCTAATCTGATAATATGTGGTTCAATTTTTAATATTCAAGAGCTTTTAGTATTTCTTGTAACTGGTTTCATCAATTTTGGTGTGACAAATCAAGCACCGCAAGTCTCCCTAAATTTTGTTGTTGAGGATTCGATGTTATTTCTCTCTTTTGAGTTTGTTGATATTATATTTTGTGAATTATTGGTTCCTTCTGAAGCAATATCATATTATGGATCTCAATTATTCACTCTCTGCAGTCCAAGGGCTTCTCTACCTTTGGTCACATGCTCATCCCCTCACAGAACTATTAAAGAGGAAGACGTTCTGCATCCGCCTGTACACTTGCTCCTAACACTTGGGGATGATTTTACCACTCATGGTTTATTTTTCAAGGCTGACATATATCATATTCTTGGGTTTTCCTCACTTGGTTCAAATTCTCAAGAACTTTTTCTCTCTCTTCAGTTGATTTCAGCTGCTCTACATGGGTCCATTTTTCACCGTGCAGCTGTTTATATTTCTGATTCAGTTGAGTACATTATTCTTCTTCCAAAGAGGAATATTCCTCCATACATAAGAATTTTGTTTGGATTCAGAGGTTCACTAGCACAGAAGAACCAAGATACTGCATTTGCTGAAAATGGTAGCAAAAATTTTCACAAGTTTTTATTAAAAATTTGTATTCCTGCTTATTTTGAGAAGGGGTTTTTCCCATGAGGTTTTCCCCTGTTTACTCAGTTGTATTAAGAAGCATTTTTTTATTGTTTTGTAGATTTTATTTGGGTGACCTATGTTCTTATTACCAGGGTCAATAGTTTTCCAAGTTAGGACTCAGGGGGGATGTTAGGATTATTAATCCTCCCTTGACCATATTATTTATTTAGATTATTTAGCCTAACTTAGAAACCTTAATTAATTATTTGGGTCCACTAGTACCATTGGATCCACTTGTCCTAATGGGGACACATGTACCAGTTACTACAGTGTGGTGAACAATGCTATAGGTTAACTGCCACTTACTGCATGTTCATGCATCAGTTTGGGTGCCTCCTAGGCCAATCCCTACATTTTCGAAGCCAATGTGAGTCTCAGCGCCAACCTCCATTAATTAGTTGGAGTTGGAACTAGTTATTCTTAGCTAGCTTCTAGTTACTTTCAGTTATATCACAATGAGTTAGATAGCACTAGTTAGGCATGGCTAATGCATGGCTGCATTTGGAGTAGGAGCCTTTTCCCACCTACCAAACTCAGTTGCACTGAGTTAACTAGTTATTACTGATTGTATGAGTTGGTTGGACATCTAGGAGTTGATTTGTTGGAATCCCATATTGATTAAGACACCATGAGTTAGCTAGTCAATTAGGTACAGTCAGATCCAGTTGGTAGATTCGAATTTATCCCTAATGCATTCAAATTCTTCCTTTATGTAAACTATTGTAACAATTGATTTAATCAATGATAGTGATACTATAAATTCATGAGAAACACTCATCCATTTCCTATGTGGTTTGTTTTGTTCAGTTTGTATCGTCATTCTCATTTTATTGCAATCATAATTCAGAACTAATTGCTTTAATATATAAATGGCATAGCAATTCCAATACCATCAATGTCACAGTGGATTAACTCAAGGGGTGCAGAGGTTCTATCACGACTAGCTCTCTCATATTTGTGCTCTAGGTTCTTTCCTAGGAAGCAATCTTGGCTAACTCCCTTAGAAAACTTAATATTTTGTAATCCTATGAACATATCTTTGTCACTCAAATCAAAAAGATACTTATAGTTAATATGGCCAAATATCTCATACCAAAGCTTGCTTTCCTCATTAGCATGGGTGAGAAGAGAAGATGGGTTTGAGTATGGTAGAAAATGGGAAAACTTGTATACCTTCGAAGTGTGATCCACAACACCATTTTCTATGACTTTGCCATTTGAAATCTCTTAGATTTGAACTTCACTGGGGGAGAAGATGACTTTATTTGGAGACCCAGTGTGAGACATACGATACAATGACAAGAGATTAGAGGCAAGAATTGGAACATAAAACACATCTTTGAAGAAATCATGGTCAAGATCAATCCTTCCCTTACCCATACTATCCGTGAGAGAGTCATCTCCCAAGACAATTTTTGGACCTTTCGAAATGTCAAGAGATGAGAAAGTCTCCCTTGTCGAAACCATATGTCTGGAAGCTCCAGAATCAATGATGAAGCTAGGTGAGCTTGTGGTTCTAGAAACCAAGGCATGTACTCCCTCCTTGTCTTCTGAATTTGATCCTCCTTCCCTCTTCTTTGAGAAATTAGGAAGGGAAATGTTGTTCTTTTCCAGGATTTGGGTCAACATATCAATCTTCTTTTCCATACAAGAGATCTTGGGATGATAGCCCTTACTGCAGTATGTGCACTTTCTCATTTCTCCTTTGTTCTTCTTCTTCTGGAAGTTCTTATTGGAGCCTGAGGAATCCTCTTGAGACTTTGACTTGTCTCTCTTTTTCTCAAGTGGATTTTTGGGATTTTTCTCTCCCTTTGAATCCACCCTTGAATCTCCAGCAACTAAATCTTGGTCTTTGGAAGGTTTGATGGTGCCCATCATTATCAATTTATCTTTCTCCTGGGTGAGGGATTCCATGAACTCAACAAGCTTATGCATCTTCCAGGTTTGAGTTGTCAATTTGGTGGCAAGGAAGGTCAAAACAAACACTGAGTATTTAGGACAAATATTCGAGAGTATGGTAAATACTAGTTTATCTTCCTTATTTTCGATCCCACACTGTTTTAGCTGCAAAATGAGGGCCTTAAACTTGGAAAAGTAGAGTTGCAATGATTCGAAGCTACTGGGACTCAAGGATTGATCAATTCATTTTCGAGTTGATATCCTATCATCTCATCTGTCTTTCCAAAAATCTCTTCAAGCTTCTCCAAAACCTCATTAGGTGATTTCAATGCATCAAGATGAAAGAGGAGGTCCCTTGAAATGCTCAAGCACAAAGGACCATAGGCATCATCCCTCATGTTGTGCCATTTAATTTTCTTTGCAGTTGCATTGGGATCTTCCTTAGTTTCCATGGTAACCATGTAGATACCTTTCTTTCTCAAAAATATCTCTATCTCAACTTTCCATTCAAACAAACTGAATGTATTCAAGATGATCCTTTGAGATTGGTCCATATCTCAACAACTGTGCTCTCCAATCAGCAGAATGTGCTACCAGTCAGTGATGTCGAACTTGAAATAAAAATATGGAAGGATATAAATCAATCTACAAAGGCTCTGATACCATGTGGAAATTGAACCCATGCAGTAGAACAATTACACTCACAAAATTGCTAATCAAATATGCAAAATTCACACAAAAGGAGACTGAAATTGGAGCATAACACAATAATGTATTGAATAAGTGTACATCAACCAACCTCATCAAGTAATCGTATTTCCAAATATATAATTACATCAGATATTCAAAATCATAAGGATGCTATTCAAATTGGTCAAAAAGCAGGCTTAGTAAAACTAGTCAAATCCCCCATAGGTACATAAAACACTTTCCAAATCTAAGAAGATGCTCACAAATTGGATAAATCAGATAGGAAAACTAATAAGTGATGGAAATATTCAAGATCCATGCTTTTTTTTGGAGAAAAGGAAGGAGGATTATGTGGGAAAAAAACAAGGCAGAGACTTGCTTTTCCTTTTTTCCTTAAAGCTGTTGTAAAGCAAGGCAGCTTTCATAAAAAGAATAAATGCACTTTTCAAATCCAAGAATAAAAGTAGAGTTGCTAAAAATGTTTCCATGATTATTCCAAAGTGCTACATGACCCATTTTTGGCATGTGTTGACTTCTAGGTGCAAGTGGAAGCCAACTAGCATAGTGAGGAATCTAGGAATCTAGGAATAAGACAAAAACGATTAATTACTGTCAAATATGGGTAACTATGGGTTGATATTATAACAAAGGAGAAGGAAAGGAGATCCATGCAACCACTTGGGTCAGTACATTCATATCTGATTGGTCCTCTACCCACTCCATCCTATGGTGGATCAAGGTATGTACTCACATTTATTGATGACTACTCAAGATTCTGCTGGGTGTACTTCCTTAAATTGAAATCTCATTAGAGGAAATTTCAATTTAAAATGGGCCTTCCAAAAATAATACAAATTCCATGTCATTATGTATTAACCAATCAAATTATTTAAAATTAAAAAAGGGATCACCTCTTAAACAATTTTTTAATATAAATTTGGGGATAGGTATCATAAAAAAAACTACTTTTTTTGTTCATATTTTCGACATATCTCCTTGTGGATTTACTCAAATTTCGATTGGGAGAGCTCGTTGGATGTAGAATTAAATCTGCATCCAACGAGTACCCACTCGACATACTTTTGACGGGCCCCGCTACCCCAAAAACAAGAAATACTTGAAAAAACGTGATGATAATGTCATTGTCACATTTTTTCAGGTATTTCTTGTTTTGGGTCTAGAGGGGCTCGTCAAAAGTATGCCGAGGGGGTACTCGTNATAAATTTGGGGATAGGTATCATAAAAAAAACTACTTTTTTTGTTCATATTTTCGACATATCTCCTTGTGGATTTACTCAAATTTCGATTGGGAGAGCTCGT
>LPNX011142435.1:39284-61236 GCA_001517045.1 Pseudotsuga menziesii | reverse complement strand
CTCCAAAATTAATAAATATTATTTTATTATTTTAACTATTATTTTATTAATTTTCCTTAGGAGGCCCATTTTGAGTTGAAATTTCCTCTAATGGAAGTTTTTGAGCAATTGAAGATTTTGAAGGCCTTAGTAGAGAATCAAAGTGGGCATACGATAAAAATCCTTACGACTGATAATGGGAAGGAGTATGTCAACAAAAATCTGTAGCACCTTTGTGAGGAATGAGGCATCCAAATGCAACATTCAACTCCCTACAAACCACAACAAAAAGGTGTGGCATAGAGGAAAAATACATCTCTCAAGGATATGGCCACATTCATGATTGAAATAAGGGATCTAAGTCCTAAGATTTGAGATGAGGCTATTAATTGTGCTGCACATATACAGAACAGATCATTCCACAAATCAGTCAAAGGAAAGACTCCCTACGAGGCATGGTTTAGCCATAAACCAAATGTCTCAAATTTCATGATTTTTGGATCAAGAGCATGGGCTCAAATTCCTTCTGAAAAGAGGAAGGCCTTGCAGCCACAAAGCAAGGAATGCATCATGGTTGGTTATGGTTAGGATACAAAAGGTTACAAAATATTTAACACTTCCACACTCAAGACATTCATTGAGAGGAGTGTGCAATTCGAAGAGGAACCAATACCAGATTTTGAGCTTGCACCGAGGGAATGCTCTTCTCCCCAACGCCTTGATGAAGTAAGTGATGATTCATGCTCTGTATTTTCTGATATTTCTGATAATGATATGGCTATATATTAAATTTTTGTATATGATTCACCATCAAGGCCCAATTGGGATGAAAAAATCATACAAGCTACAACAGAAATGGTTGGGAATCCCCAAGAGCCTAGGAAGACTATATCTCAATCTAACAATGCTTCCTTTGCAAATGAAAGTGATATTATTGAGCACTGTTATATGCTGATTGGATCTGATCCATATTCATATCAGCAATCTTTTCATGACCCAAGATGGAAAACATAATGGAAGAATAATTCCATTCTCTCCAAGAGAATAAAACATGGGAATTGGTTCCCCTTCCTCCTAAGAGGAATCTTGTCCAATGCAAGTGGATCTTTCGAACCAAAATTGTTGTTGATGGTTGAGATGTGAAATACAAATCTATATTATTTGCTAAGGGCTAATCTCAAGTCAATTTTTTGGACTACACCGAGACCTTTGCACCAATTGCAAAGATGGATACCATAAGACTAGTTCTAGCAATTCTAGCTAGTAAGGGTTGGCAAGTGCACCATATGTATGTCAAAAGTGCATTCTTACATGGTGATATATAGGAGGATATCTACATGTAGAAACCTTAAGGTTTCCAAGAGGATCCTTCACTTGTTTGTAGGTTGAATAAATCACTATATGGACTCAATCAAGCCCCCAGGGCTTGGTATGCAAAAATGGATGCTTTATTGCTTTCAATTGGTTTCATTAGATGAAAATATGATCCAAATGTATATTTGCAGAAATATGATGGTATTTTGTAGGTTATTTTATTTTATGTTTATGCCTTTTAATTACAGGGAGCTGCAACACTTCAATTGGTTCAATTAAGTCATGTTTACATAGTGAATTCGCCATGGCCGATCTAGGATTGCTAAGGCAATTTTTGGGTTTGGAAAATGAGCAATATGAAAGGGGAATCATGATGATTCAACCAAGGTATGATTCAGAACTGATAAATAATTTTAACATGGATTCTTGTAAGGAATCCAAATGCCATTTCATTTTTGGCATTAAACTAAGTGAATTTGGCAATTCTCCATTGGTAGATTGTATGCTCTACAGACAGCTAGTTGGTAGCTTGCTCTATATTACACATACAAGACCTTATTTATCTTATGCTGAAATTTATGTAGAAATAAATATGGACCAGCCACATGAGCTCCATTGGAAGGAATCCAAAAGAATCCTCCAGTATGTCCATGGAAAAAATAATTTCGGGGTGCACTATGTAGCTAGTGCTTCACTTCAACTAGCTGGATTTTTTGATTTGGATTGGGTGGGAGATCCCACAAATAGAAAATAAACTTTAGGTTTTGTTTTCATGCTTGATGAAGGTCCTGTTTGTTCATATAGCAAGAAAAAACATACCATTTCTCTTTCTTCAGCAGAGGTTGAGTTCAGGGAAGCAGTCAATGCAGTTACACAATGTGTTTGGTTGCAAAGAATTCTTTGGGAATTTGGTGTCACAATTGATTCTCCTACCAACACTTGGGTAGAAAATAAAAGTTCCATAAATATATCTACTAATCCAGTTCATAGTCAGAGAACAAAGCATATTGATATCCATATGCATTACATCCGAGTCTTAGTGCATGACAAAGTGATTTCCTTGTAGTATTTCCCATCCATCGAGCAAATTGCCAACATTTTCACCAAGAATTTCACTAAGAAGACCTTCACTCATTTGAGATATTTGCTTGGAGTGAGTGATGGATGGTGATTGATGCTATTTGTTTTAGGTTTCAGCCCCATGTCCATTCTTGAGGGAAGGTTTTGTCCCATGTGGTTTTCCTTCTTTTCCTCACTTCATATGGACAAATAAAATTTTTGTTTTGTATTGAGGTGACTTGAGCCTTTGTTGCCAAGGCCTCTATTATTTTATGAGTTGTACTAAGTTTTTGGTTAAGGGATGGTGTTAGAACAATAATACAACCCCTTAGTACCTTCATCTAATTCTCTATCCAATTTTATTGCATTTATTCATTAATATACTATGGTTTTGGACTTAGGGTGCTTAGTTGGGCAAATAACCAGCTAAATTGGAGAATTCACACCCACGTGAGAGATCCAGATCAATAAAAACTCCACATGAGCACCCTCATCATTTCTGGTGCACTCCCATTCATTGAATGTTGAAATTGTGGTTGAATAGGAGGGCTAGAGGTGGATTTTGTCCAATTTTGGACTAATTTGGAGCATTTAATGCCACCTAGAGCCTCTCACTCACCTAAATTTTGAAATCCATGCATGACAAGGATTCATGATTGATCCAAGTCACTTCATACACTTCCACACAACAATTTGTGGCCATTTGGGTTTATTTGGAATGAGTTTGGCCCACCTAGGGGGGATTGAGGCCAATTTGGCCATTTTCACATATACAGTCATTTTGGGCTTCCCAATCCTCACAAACCACTTCAGATGTAATATAAACCTGTTACTAACATATTTTACATGTTATGTAGTCAAATAATAACCTGTTTCAGTTCACATTACATGTGTAAAATTGTTCTCTTTTAATGGTTTTTGTTGGTTTTGCATGAAATTCGATTTGTGAGCTTCTCTAAGGCTCCTAGATCTTGTTGTAGGTCGAAATTATCACAAATAATTACACTAATGTAAGGAATAAAATTTAGAATTTGCGAAGGTGAAGTGGGTTGGGGTGTTTTTGACATTGAAAAGAGGGTTGAGAAAATGAGGGTTCATAGATTTTGAATTGTTTTTGAATTATCAGTAATGTTTAGGTTTCCAGAATGATTATGGGAAACAATTTTTTTCTTTACATAACACCATCAAATGAAACTATTATTGCAATATTGTGATATAATATAAAAATAAGCGTTTAAAACATATACTAATAACTACTACTTTCTTAATACTCACATGGTTAAAATAGGGATCCAAGTTCGCTAACTATGGATCTAAGTGGGTTGTCCTTGTTGCAGGTTTTAGGATGCATGTGTATTATGGGGGTTGAAGGTTAGGTGGAATAACAAAGTTTATTATAAAATGATATAATGATATTCTAACGAAAAGTTAAATGAATATGTTGAAATAAAGTAACAATATATTTGTGGAACAAAAAACACTCACAAAAAAATTGGATTCAAATAGTAGTATCAGTTTGGGGTCTGTGTAATTGGGTTTGATTAAAGTATTTAATTATTACAAAAGATTCATTTGGAATGCAATAGTATAATATAATGGTTAAATTCAATTTGGCCTAAATGATAATATTACTAAATTAATGTGGTGAAGCATGCATTGGTTGTACATCAATCATTCAAGACTTCCAGTGCTGAGAGTTCTACTGTCAGACATATTGATAAGCGTTCCTAGCCAGCATAAGAACAAGATGCTAGTTTATTTATCGATTACCTTGAATATGTATTTGCATTTAAGAGCAAGTTATTGTTTTGTTTTATTAACTAGTAGCGACCACTCAGTGGTTTGAATAGCGAATTTACAAGAAATGACTGAGGAAGGATCGTAAGAGATTTCCTAGGTAAGCAACTACTGGATGTTGTATTTACACAGTTCATTGAATACTTATTTTATTTGAATTTGGAAAGGTTTTAATTTAATTTGTGTAAATGAATGACTTGTTATACCTGGTCTTTGCATGGCTATAAATTCCAAACAATCCTTGACAAATGAGGTAATTTGACTTGCAAAAAGTTGTAATTTATTAGGTAAAATTCACACTAAGGTATCGACAAGGATCCAAGTGGGATAAATATGAGTCTAACTGTGTTGTCCTTGTTGTAGGTTTTAGGATGCATGTGTATTATGGGGGTTGAAATTTACCCCCATAAAGAAAAATTTGCAATTTATTAGAGAAAATTCACACTAAGGCATCGACAGGGATCCAAGTAGGATAACTATGAGTCTAAGTGTGTTGTCCTTGTTACAGGTTTTAGGATGCATGTGTATTATGGGGGTTGAAAGTTACCCCATAAAGGGGTTTATTATAGAAACAAAAAAATATTAAAAAAAATATTGACTTATTATACCTAGAGTTCAAAACAATCATTTTTAAGCATTTGCATGGTTATACGTAGAGTTCAAAAATTCTGGAACTATGTAATTACATTATTGACTTGTTATAGCTATGTAAATGATTGAATTGTTATACCTAGTGTTTGCATGGTTATACCTAGGGTTATACCTAGATTTCAAAACATCTGTAATTTGTAGTTCTAGAATTTTCTATCAATTTCTCGAACTATTATGAACATAAACCCCAATTTCAAGTAGCTTTAAGGTATCAACATCAACCATCTTAGAAATAAGGTCTAGATATTTTGGAACATGAATTTTGTTGAATCTAGAAACAATGACATAACTAACAATGATGTAATCCTCATCAAGATTGAGTTTGTGAATTTTATCGATAAAGTCCAAACAATCCTTTACAAATGACGTTATTTTCCCTGTAAAAAACTGCAATTTATTAGCTAAAATTCACACTAAGGAATTGATAGGGATCCAAGTGGGATAACTATGAGTCTAAGTGGGTTTTCATTGTTGTAGGTTTTAGGATGCATGTGTATTATGTGTGTTGAAGGTTACCCCCATAAAGGGATTTAAGACTTCAATCTCTAACCGCTAGTCCGACACTTTGTTGGTCCATAGGATTACTATCCTAGGATGTCCTCTCGAACTCCCATAAATGAGGCGCTTAACCTTATACCTAGAAATATATACGCAATTCACACTTAGAATATATCTCTTGTAAAGGTTTCCGGCTAAATTATTTGAAATCAGACTATAGTAAACACTTGCATTGCTATGGAACAATTTTATGTGAATATAAGCCTAACCACTGTCCATACAATGTAAAAATCCCACAAATACTACCCATGCTATCAATACCCTGTGTTTTACTGCATTTTAAAGGATACACTTCTGCTAAATAAATGTCCACCCACTCTAGATTTCTACCAAGTGTAACTGGTTTGAATCGCATTAAAGTGCATGGATCTTGGCATTTCATGGAGTGCAACAGATCGATGGGAGGGGTAAAATTGATCCCAACACAGTTAGGATGTGTTTAGGACCTTAGGAGTGTATATTAACCCGCATGGTTGGTGTGAACCTTGACCTGCATTGTAAACATTGTTATAATACATTGCTATCCACCGACTCTAAATTTATGCCAAGTGTAACCAATCTAAATCTCATTAAAGTGCATGGATTTTCGTATTTCGTCGATTCCATCGCATCTTACTCTATGACAAGAGGGGTAATATTGATCCCTTATGGACTTAGGATATGTTTTGGACCTTAGGAGTGTGTATTACCCCGCGTGGTTGGTGTGAACCTTGACCCACATTGTAAACATTGTTATAATGCATTGCTATTCACCCAGTCTAGATTTATTCCAAGTGTAACTCGTATGAATTGCATTAAAGTGCAGGGCTCTTTGCATTTCATGGAGTCCAGTGCATCACACTTTAAATAAATAAATTGCACCATATACTGTCAGTAACAAAAGGCTTCGACTTAGTAGTGTTTTCCATCATTTTCCCATACTCATGTCATGAGGATGGGCCTATATCTGGAAGTAGTTATTATCGGCATGAACTTTGGAAAGAGCAAAAGTTTTTCCAGTCCTTTTATGTTAATGCCTTTGTCCTTCTTCATGGTTTAGGTAACCCACTATCGGGACATTTATTACCCTTTTCACACACACACACACACACATTTATTCAATATACCTCAACAATATCTTGATTGTAGGTTCTCCAAATTCCATCTCTTCCATCTTACAACATCTACCCAGATCGCTTGGTAAGAAATACTCCAACCCGGTTCTATCTACCTTCACTGATGGTTGAAATTCAAGGGATTTATTGATCATTTACCATGCAATTTTAAGAAATTGGAAGGGTTACATGCAACAAAATGTATTTTGTAACACACATAGTCTCTATCGTTTTTACTTGTCCTGGTATGAAATTCTACACCAATTATCTGTTAGTTTTTAAATGGACTTGAAGTTTCTTGACAGGAGAGAAGTCATGATGAATTATCTTCTGATGGGTGATGGTTTTTGTTTTTTTTTTAATCATAATGATATGTCCATTTTAATGATAGTATTGTTTATCAAATCCAGGAAGGCTTAAGTTTGTTAATTAACCTTTCAAGAAGTACTACCATTTTATTTTAAATTTATAGAAAAAAATCTAACTCATTTTTTTAATTTACTGTATGAGTGCTATTTAAAACGGGATTCATATATTCATTTAGGCTTAAATTGGTTGATGGATTTCTTCATGAGGAAACTTCCTAGCAAAAATTAATGTTATTGTTAAACGATATTTAATACCTTAGTTTTGTTCATTTTAACAATAGTTAATCCTCTTGTTAACTGCGGTATGTTACTGTAACCATAAAATATGGTGTTTATTTGGAAACTTAGTTCATATTTTCTTAGAATTGATTCATTTACCAAGTTGGTAAATATTCACGCCATCCAAGATACACTATAAAATTTTTGCAGAAAAAGGTTTCTTTTTCGCTTATGTGAAAGTTAGGGTTTACACTTATTCTTCTAGATGTTTCAATACTTATCCCAGGTGTTCGGTCGGTCCTTCTCTTTAAATCATAAATCCTAAATTTTTATCGAGATGGTTACTATGAGAACTGCGAATGAGTGCTTATAAAAAAAAATTCCCTGTGGGGGGCCCTAGGCTCAAGAAATGGATTTCTTTAAGTATAGTCGTTAGAAAAACACGCATTTGTTGGGTTAATGAAAATAGGGATTCTCTGCCAAACAACGACCCTATCCTCTTTCGAAACCCTTGTGGTTCGTAATTTTGGTTACTTAGAGATTTAAGGTTTTGCATCTGCATTGATTTTGTCCCCTTTCAAAATAACTCTAAATTTTTATCGACATGGTTACTATGAAAACTGGGAATGAGTAGTTATAAAAATTATTTCCCTGTGGGGATCCCTAGGCTTAGGATGGGTTGTCCTTGTTGCGAGTTTTATGATGCATATATATTATGGGGGTTGAAGGTTATGTGGAATAAGAAAGTTTATTATAAAATTCTCTATTGAAATTCTAATGAAATTTAAATGATGAGAGGGGTAATATTAATCCCAACACACTTAAAATATGGTTAAGACCTTAGGAGGGTGTATTTCCCTATGTGGTTGGTGTGAACCTTGACCTGCATTGTAAGAATTGTTATAAAATAAGGTTTTCAGGCATGTTTTAGCATCCAAAAGCTTGTAATCAAGGTCCTAATGGTAAATTCACAGTAAGGCATCGATAGGGATCCAAGTTTTCTAACTATGGGTCTAATTGGGTTGTCCTTGTTCCATGTTTTATGATGCATATGTATTATGGGGGTTGAAGGTTAGGTGGAATAAGAAAGTATATTATAAAATGTTTTGATGACACTCTATTGAAATTTAAATGAATATGTTGTAATAAACTAACAATTTAATTATAGTATTTAATTATTACAAAATGTTTGTTTGGAATGCAATAGTATAATATAATGGTTTAATTCAATTTGGCTTAAATGATAATAGTACTAAATTAACATGGTGAAGTGAACACGCTGGCCGCACATTATTCATTAAAGACTTCCATTACTAATAGCTCTATTGTAATACTTATCGATAAGCATTCCTAGCCAGCATAAGAAGAGAATGCTAGTTTCTTTATTGTGATCGTGATCAATTTCCAAAACTATCATGAACATAATCCCCAATTTCAATCATGTTTTATGAAAAATAGATAATATCCTTGCTAACTTGGTTGTTCATTTTAAGAACATGTTATACACTATATTGGATAAGAAATACCCCATAGATGTGTCTTAAGTTTGTTCCTTTTGAATATAAATAAAGTATATGGAAGGGATTTTCAAGTTAGCTTTAAGGTATCAACATCAACCATCTTAAAAACAAGGTCTCGATATTTGGGAACATGAATTTTGGTGAATCTAGAAACAACATCATAACTAACCATGATGTCATCCTCATCAAGATTGAGGTTCTGAAATTAATAATATATATGGGTGAAAAAGCAAAGTTGGGTAACACTTCCGTGAGAATCGGGTGCCCCAGCAACATAGCGGACGCTATTCGGCCGAATAACTATATTTATTCAGCTGAATAATGTTTTTATTCAGCCGAATAACTATAGTTATTTGGACAAATAACAGATCGTTTGTTCGGCTGAATACCTTTTAACTATGAACCGTTTAATTTGACGAAAAGCATAGCCGACCGGTAATTTTTACCAGTGGTTCAACGTGTATTCGGCCGAACAATTATTCGATCGAACAATTATTTAGCCGAATAATTGTTCGGCCGAAAAATTATTCTACATAAAAGGTCGAGTGCGGCCCCATTTTCATGGTTTTTGCTTATAGTCGATTGCTGTCTTCCACCATCCACAGCATTTATCATCGTGCTTGTCCTGCCACATTCCTAGTCGCCTGTTGTACCTGTCCTGCAACCTAATTTTTCGTCCGTCATCCTTGTCCCCTCTTGTAGTCCCACCTGTGCATTGACGTGTACGTTCACCACCCCGCCACCTTTCTGGCGTCCTCTCGGCCTGGAGGTTTGTGTGTGGAGGTCTGTTCGTGGAGGCCTGTGCATGGAGGTCTATTTGTGAAGGTCTTTTCATGGAGGTGTGTTCATGGATGTCTGTTCTTGGGGGTTTTGTTTGTGCTCTGTTCGTGCTCTGTTGTCTTCTTGTCAGGTATTTGTTTCTGCAATTTTTTTTATAATCCAAACGTTGAACAAGTGATTCATGGCCTGTTGTAGCCAATGGCTTAAATTTCTTTTTCGTCGTAGTTTTTTTTATTTTATAGTTTTTGTTTTTTTTTAAGTTTGCATATGTTAATTAGTAGTGTAGATTTATTTTAATTTTAATTTTAGTTCATAGGTATTATGAGGAAGATATTCAACTCTGTCCATGGACAGAGTTGATCTACTATAGTTTTTTTTTTTTTTAAGTTTGCATATGTTAATTAGTAGTGTAGATTTATTTTAATTTTAATTTTAGTTCATAGGTATTATGAGGAAGATATTCAACTCTGTCCATGGACAGAGAGTTGATCAACTCTGTCCATATGGACAGAGTTGATCTACTATAGTTTTTTTTTTAATGTTTGTATATGTTAATTACTAGTGTAGATTTATTTTAATTTTAATTTTAGTTCATAGGTATTATGAGGAAGATATTCAACTCTGTCCATGGACAGAGTTGATCAACTCTTTCCATGGACAAAGTTGATCTACTATATTTTTTTTTTAAAGTTTGCATATGTTAATTAGTAGTGTAGATTTATTTTAATTTTAATTTTAGTTCATAGGTATTATGAGGAAGATATTCAACTCTGTCCATGGACAGAGTTGATCAACTCTTTCCATGGACAGAGTTGATCAACTGTAGTTTTTTTTTTAATGTTTGCATATGTTAATTAGTAGTGTAGATTTATTTTAATTTTAATTTTAGTTCATACGTATTATGAGGAAGATATTCAACTCTGTCCATGGACAGAGTTGATCAACTCTTTCCATGGGCAGAGTTGATCAACTGTAGTTTTTTTTTTTTAATGTTTGCATATGTTAATTAGTAGTGTAGATTTATTTTAATTTTAATTTTAGTTCATAGGTATTATGAGGAAGATATCCAACTCTATCCATGGACAAAGTTGATCAACTCTTTCCATGGACAGAGTTGATCTACTTTGTCCACATGGACAAAGTTGAGGAACTCTGTCCCTGATGACTTTACTTAGCATAAGGGATTTTAATTGTTTTTATATAAATCATAAACAACAAAAATCTATGTATTGAGATATGAATGTAATAATATTTGTATATTTGTATATCAAAGTCAAAATAAGAAATTTTATTATTTGCATATCAATGTTACAATTATAGTTATATATTTTCTTTGGCTTTACTTAGAATTAGGGTTTTAAGTTGTTTTTATATAAATCATAAACAAACAAAAAAAATCCAAGTATTGAGATTTGATGTACCTAATAATTTTAGAATATTTGGATATTAAAGTCAAAATATGATATTTTAGTATTTGCATATCAAAGTTACAATTATAGTTATATTTTGGCAACGTACAAGTTGGAATGATGGAAAGTGGAGGCATAGGTGTGCATTTAAAGATATTCATGTCAATTTTGGTCTTTTGATATTTTTTTCAAAATGAAGAGTCACTTAGGGTAACAAACAAAACATACATGACATCATCACCTTCCTCATTGAAAGAATTCATGAACTTTGTCCACGTGGACAAAGTTCATGAACTCTGGCCATGTGGACAAACTTGATGCATGAAATCATCACCTTCCTCATTGACAGACTTCATGAACTCTATCCACGTGGAAAGAGTTCATGAACACTATCCATGTGGACAGAGATCTGTCTATGTGGAAAGAGTTCATGAACTCTGTCCATGTGGACAAAGTTGATGAACTCTGTCTCTATATGAGCTTAGTAGTCTTCCATTGGAGTCTCGTTCCATGAGGCTGCACAAGCTAGGCCTTCAATTACTGTAGTAAAATAACCTTAGAAGAGATATTCAGAATCTCATTCATTAGAGTTATATAGGGGTTAGTAAATAATTACAACCTTAGTTTAATTTGGTTTATGTGCATGTAGCTACTTATAGTTTTACGTGTTTCATGTTATGTCACAAGTACAGGATAGCCATAATCATTAAAACAATGGAATGTATTATTATAGTACAAATAACAAGGGCATTTAATTTGTAGTTGTGATTACCGATCTGTTTGATCTATGCATTTCTAATATAAAATACCAAATATTACAAATAACAATTATTATTACACTGAGGTTAGTATCATTCCCATTAATCTATGTCATATAAGAATCACAAATAACCTATATAATGCTTATTAGTTACATTTTATACTTACCATTATATGAGGACATTGTACTGATTGATCTGATTATTAAGCCTATAAATAGCCATTGATCAACTCTACATTCATAAAAGTAAGATTTGTTTGTGGTTAAGCTTGAACATATACAAAGGGTTATAGAAATAATATATATAAAGTAAACTACTTACACCTAAGCTCTAAGCTAAACTGATTACAACCTGTATTAATATGAAGTAATATGCAAATGTTGATGATTACACTTTTCATTCTATAACTTTTTGTACACTGTTGGCAGGTATCGTTCATTTTTTTGGTGGTTGGTTTGCTTTGCTTCCTTTGTTGTTCGAGTTTATTTGTAGATATGGGTTGTAGTGTCATTTATATAAAGAAGGGCCATTTATCTTTATTTGTAGATATGGGTCGTAGAGTATTTGTAGTTATAGATATGATTGGTCAAATCTATAAATCCAATTACTCCATGACTGATATCTACACATAAAATTTAGAGGAAGCAGAAGTAGTAATAATTTTACTTGTTTCTTCTTCAAGGTATGTATTATTACCCACATTTATCATTTGATAGTTAATGTTTGGATAGAGTGCATGAACTCTGTCAATGTGGACAGAGTGCATGAAGTCTGTCCACATGGATAGAGTTCTTGCACTCTATCCACATGAACTCTGTCCATGTGGAAAAAGCATATGAACTCTGTCCAAATGGATAGAGTTCATGAAATCTGTCCATGTGGACAAAGCACATGAGTTATTACCCACATTTATCACTCAACAGTTAATGTTTGGATAGAGTGCATGAACTTTGTCAATGTGGACAAAGTGCATGAACTTTGTCCACATGGACATAGTTCTTGCACTATGTCGACATGGACAGAGTGCATGAACTCTGTCCATGTGGAAAAAGTGCATGAACTCTGTCCAAATGGACAGAGTTCATGAAATCTGTCCATGTGGATAGAGCACATGAATTATGTCCAAATGGACAGAGTGCAACATTTTTTTGTTTGGAATTAAATCCTACCATTGCTTCCTATACTCTATTTTACTATAACATGTCTTTTATTATGGTAGGTATGTATATTGCTAATAAGTGTACCTATAATGTCCCATGTAGTTAATACAAAATAAATCTAAATTTTTATCCCACTACTCCAAGATTATCTCTATGATTACCATTGCTTACTTCCTGCTTTGTTTGTATTTGTGTGGCTTACTAGATAAACATGACTAGTATAATTTTAATTGTTTCTATTTTTTAGTGCTTACATTGTAACCACCTATCGTAATAATTCAAATCGATAACAATTTTTTATGATTCTATGGAATAATGAAAATATTTGTAGATATAATTTATGTATTAATTTAGGATTTAAATAAAGATTTATGTTCATCAATTGATTCTTTGACATAAAGAAATGTAATTTTTACTTAATATTCGACGATATTGGTTCCATTCATTAAAAAAATAAAAAACACAAAGATTGGCACATTAATTTCTCATACATCCAATAATAAATTAGCTATATTCATTTTAAGAACTATTAGATAATAAATTAGATATATTCATTTTAAGAACTATTAGATAATATTAGGGACATCTAGGTCCTTATTAAAAACTTAGTTTTTTTAGTATCTAGGTCTTTGAAGTTGAGGAATTAACATGTAGAATTTGAATATGTTATGAGTTGATATTTATGTAAACTTGTAGATATCATATCAAAGAGAAATAGATAATAAATTATCTATATTCATTTTAAGAACTATTAGATAATATTAGGGACATCTAGGTCCTTATTAAAAACTTAGTTTTTTTAGTAGCTAGGTCTTTGAAGTTGATTAATTAACATGTAGAATTTGAATATGTTATGAGTTGATATTTGTGTAAGCTTATAGATATCATATCAAATGGAAAGAGAGAAACCTTTGAGACAGAAGTGTAGGATGTCATCACATTCTTTGGGAGTTGATGTCCCAAATGATAATCGAAGATTGTCGACTTCACCTCGAGATTCAAGTTTATTGTATAGTTCACATTCATCTGATCATCGATGTGGTGATAGTGGTAGAGATGATTCCCCCTTATCCTCTATGGGTCAATGTGGATCTCGACCTTATGTACGGGAGAGAAGCGTGGATGCAGAGGAAGGTTCGCGAGAGGCTCGTCATCCTACACAGGGTGGCGAAGGTTAAGCTAGGACGCAATATGTCCAACTAGCTGAGGGTTGTATACCCATTATGACCTATCCATCATATTTATCGAAGGAGCTTCCATGGGAAAGTGGTCTTCAACAAACGACCTTTGAAACTTGTAGGGATCACTATGACAAGCTCCAAAATGATCTTTCTAGTTTGGATATCACTCCAGAGTACAAACAAACTATAGAGATGGTTTTACAATCATTTCAAAAATTCATTGAGTTATATGAGGATCTTGGACCAACAACAGACGGTTTTGTTGCCTTAATGCAGAGAAGGAAGGCATAGGTGATGGGTCTAGACAAGTGGGTTGTTATGAAGGAGAGAGTGACTAGAGAACATGCCAACCCAATTTTTAACTTCAAAGAGGGCCCAAAGCATAAAGCATCGAAAGTGTAATATTTTAAGCACCCTGAACTTGCACATTTTTTATATGATCGGTTCCTTGGAGCCTATGGTCGGTTGCAATGGAACGATAAGGTTCCTAATTATTTTTCTAGGTTTTTTTGTGCCAAATTTTTTTGGGGAATGAAGCCAGACTATACTGATATTCATTCCGAGTTTTATGGAGTTGGAAATGGAAGGATATGAAATCGAAAAGGTGCTCTTAGAGATCCTAGTACTCTTCGACCTCCACCTCAGATATCTCATCCACCTAGGCTTGTGACTTACAAATAGGAGATCGAGCCCACATCACAAGTTGAGACAACTGCAAGGCATAATGTTGCCAAAGGTTCGACTTCGGCATTTGTAGGATTTAATGTTGGATTGAGTCGAGAGAGGGATCGAGCCACTATTCAGCAAAATTTTGTTTACAAAACAAATGATGAGTTAGATTGTATGGGCATTGAATATCTAAAGGCCTATTCCAAGGTTTGTTGTGATATAGCTTCGGATAAAATATCTAATGACACTTCAAGTATAGGAGAGGTTTATGTACTTTAAATATATTTACTTTATTTATTTATTTTGAATTGAACTTTTTGTTACATTATATCTATGTATGATAAATTATTTTTTTATGTATAGTAATAACACTTAGTGAACCTCTTACATAGCACGTGCGATCATGGGATATTAAAGAATACCCTTAATTTCGAGAGATATTGACCCAAAATATTTTTGTTGAAACCCCCTCTCAATACTTAAAACCTCCTCCCCACCCCTTTTTATACCTCAATCCTTATAAACCACCGTACCCACCCCCACCTTAAACCCCTCATCCCCTCAATACCTACAATATATTGGTTGGATTTTTTATAATTTTAAAACCCACAATATGAACTAACGTGATAGGATATTGGTAAAACAGTGAAGCCCCCGTGAGTAATAAATACGTTACATACATGTTTATTGGTTTCAGTTTTCTCGACTATTAAATGAACAAAATTTTAGAGTCTCCACTAGTCAAAATGCTCGAAATGTAGAAGAAAATTTTGGAGAGGTATATTTATTACTTACTTATTTATATTTATGTTTGAAAGATATTTTATCTTTTTGTTTTCAAATTTAACTATGTATCTTATAGTTAATTTGACTTATCCATGCAGGTTTCATTAGATTCGAACTTTTTAGATGATTTTCCATCTATTGTGAGCTAATGATTTTTTTTTTTTGGTTTCGGTTTTAAGTTAATTGCTTAAGCTTAGTTTTTTTTTTTTTCTATGATTTATTTATTAACAAAATTTAAATTTTAAGGGAAGAGAACATATTGAAATTAGTGGTGAAGATATAGGTTCTCTGATGGATGTGGATATTGGCACCGAGGTAATTTTGTTCATAATTGAATTGTTCTTGAATTGTTCTTTAATATATAAGTTTAAATAGTTTAAATATTTTTTTACATTTGTAAATTTCTTTTATATATGTTGAAGCTTGGGTCTCTTCGATCTTTTCAAGGAACAAGGAAGACTCCACTAGAGAATAGTGGTGGAATTGTAAGTTTAATATTTTCTTTTTTTGAATTTAGTTTAAAATAGTTTAAATAATTTGTAATATTTATAAATTGTTTTTATACATGTTGCAACTTGGGTCTCCTCCACAGCTTGGGTCTCCTCCACCTTTTAGAGGCAAAGGGAAGACTCCATTGGATGATAGAGAATTTGAGGTAATTTTGTTAATAATTGAATTGTTTTTCAATATATTAGTTTAATATATTAATGTATTTTAGTTTAAAATTGTTTAAATAATTTATGATATTCATAATTTGTTTTTATACATGTTGCAGATTGTTATGAGTCCAAGGGAAGACCCTAGTGGAGGATAGTGGTGGACTTCCATTTACAGAATTATTTATATTGTTCTTTTTTTGTTGATATATATATTGTAGTTGATTTGGACATCAAGGAGATTAATTTTTGGATTATACATATGTACATTGAACTCACATGTTCATGATTTTTTTTTAGATTATATACATATACATTGAACTCACATGTTCATGATTGTTTTTTTTTGGATGATATACATGTACATTGACCTTAGATATTTTTTTTTGGATTATATACATGTATATCTAAATGTTAGGAATGTTAGGAAGTTTTTGTAGGTGCAAATATATGAATGTATGTATTATTAAATTTATGTATGTTTGTAGGTGTAAAATATTTTTAGTGTTGAGAAGTTGAGAATGATAGAAATGTTAGAAATTTTTGATAGGAATGTTAGAAAGTTTTGATAGATGCAAATATATGAATGTTAGGAATGAATGTTAAGAATTAATGTTAGGAAAGGTTAGGAATGTTAGGAAGTTTTGATAGGCGCAAATATATGAATGTATGTTCATGAATGTTGGGAATGAATGTTATGAAAGGTTAGGAATGTTAGGAAGTTTTGATAGGTGAAAATATATGAATGTATGTATTATTAAATTTATGTATATATGAATGTATGTATTCAATTAAATTTATGTATGTTTGTAGTTGTAAAATATTTTTAGTGTTGAGAAGTTGAAAATGTTAGGAATGTTAGGAAGTTTTGATAGGTGCAATCTAATGTTAAGAATGAATATGGGGAATGTTAGGAATCAATATAGTTTTGATAGATGAAATATTCCTAACTCACATCTTGTATTCACAATCAAAGTTTAGGTAATGGTCATATACATAACTAGAATATTATCTCTTGTCATAGAACTTTAATTTATTACTTTCCATTGGCAATATGCCTCTACCTCATATGGAATCTTTTTTAATACTAAGGTAAAATTAGAAACTTGATTCTGAATTCTAATAAATTAAAGCTCAATCCATGAAGTTTCTAAGGTAACATTAGCAACTTGATTATGAATTCTAAAAAAAATTTATACTAAGGTAACATTAGAAACTTGATTCTGAATTTTAAAATTTTTTATTACGAAGGTATCATTAGAAACTTGATTCTGAATTCTAATAAATTAAAGTTCAATTTTGAATTCTAATAAGGCAACATACTAAATGACTAAGTACACAATTATTCTGGATTCTAAAACATCAATCCATCTTTGAGCATAATAGCCAATCTTAACATAAAACAAGAAATGATATAGTTAAAAGCATCACAATGGAATGTCATCCTCAATTATCCGTCCATGGTCATATTTGGACAGTTTCCATTTTCTATTTTTTAGGTTTTTTTTTTATGGAACTTGTACCAATTTTATTCAAGATGCACATACTAAATGACTATACTAACAACATATAACATTAGGTTCATAATTCTGAAAGTAGAGACAATTTTCAATCATATGGGTTTGTTGCAAAAAATAGTCTTTTAAAATAATGGATCTTCTCTCGTATGTAAATCCGTTGCCATTGTAGTCCTCCGATAACTTCATTTTTCCTTTAGTACATCACATCAAATAATATTTTACATTTATGTTGTTTTTTAAAGGTATAATCACAGTGAAAACATCTCATGTGCAAATTACAATTGGCGTTAGATTTTTTAAGTGAATTAATTTGACTATATACACATAAGGTGATGGACAACAATGAACAATCAACAAAATCATTACCTTCTCTAACAAGATCTGAAATTCTATCGCCATCAAATGATATTTTTATTTCTTCTGATTCTAATTCTTCTATGCTTGCTAGTGGCATTTTCCTTTTTGGATTAATCTCTGTGTGTTTCCAATGTTTTACATAGTTGTTTGTTATGTTTTCACAAACTTCTGTAGATTCAACATTTTCAGTGCAAATATGACAAAAACATGATTGATTTCTACTATCAAATGCAAGCACGTTTTGGAAGGCTTTTATTTGAATAGAGTGAAGTTCTGTAGTCCCATGTATGGTGCTATCCTTGTATGGTATTGATCTATTTATATCTTGGACCCCAACAAGCCAAAAAAACCTACACAATAAATGATAAATCACAAATGATAAATTTTAATGTTAGTGTACAAATACTTCAATGTTAGTACATACATTTTTAAAAATTGACAATTAATATAAATTAAAAAAATTGTGTACATACTTGCGCACATCTTTTGATTGTTGACTACAATCATGGATTAGATGTGATTTACACCATTGAACAACCTCTGTATCTGAATGGAATTGTCTCGAAGAATGGTTCATTTCCCATCTTCGAAGTGCTCTTTTTACGCATGCTCCTGCACCATCATGTTCACCTTTTCCATGTCTAGTTTCAAAGAAATTCCAGTGATGTTTAATGTCCAATTCTTTATGAAGTCGACATAACCAAAAAGTGATCATGAAGATTTAAATTGTCCTGCACATCCACCCGACCATATCCAATGTTCATTGAATTTAACTTTATGACTTTTTAGTGAATCATATAAATTTTTTTCAATACAATGTTGAACAAAATGTGTAGCGTGTGTACGATCATCGCTGAGATAAAAGTGATATTCTTTAATCACATCTCGATTGTCACACATGCTTTCAATGCCATCAACATCTTGTTGAGAATGTCTATATAGAACATGGAAAAATATCAAAACTTAGTCAGAATGATAGTATTCACTTTGAATCTCTTTTTGTACAGCAAATGTGTAGTTTTCTGCAAAATCAACCACAGAAAAAATTGTTCTAGCTGGAAAAATTTCATGGGAATGTTTGAATTGAAGGTCTTTCCATCGTGCTCTATGTGAATGTTTGGTATATTTATAAATTTCACTTTCAAATTTCTTGAGAAAATCTATCACACATATTTTATCTTCTCGCAAATCAATTCTTTTGGAATGTGCATCACTAGAACTTGTAGAATTATTGTTGTATTCATATCTTCTCCAATCAACGGTTACATTTGAAAGCGACTAATCATTATGGATAGGTTATTTATTGTGGAATAAAACAATATTTCCACAACCATGACAATGTTTTCCATTGACACATTTCTTATTATAAAATACTTCATCGTGATTTCTCTCACATAGAGTTTGAGATATAAATTCACGTACTATGGACAGAGGTGGTCAATTTGTCCAAATGTTTTTACCAAATTCAAGAAACGTGTCGTAATGTAATTGAAATTACACATGATAACGACAACAACATGTGTCACGTATAGTAATAGGTCTAACATACCATAGTTTTTGTTGCACAAATGTAGTGATTGGCATATTAATTCCATGATGATCCTCCTTGAATTTATTGAACAGTTGTACTTGTGTCATTTCCATTATATGTTTTGGAAGGATTTCATATACATTTCATAATACTTTTTGTCGTATCACATCCCTGGAATTTGGTGAAACTTGAGCATGTTCCAACAAATATTTCTGTACAATATCTTTAACACCTTCTCCCATTCTATCTTTGTAAGGTTGTCTACAAATAATTGTCCAGCAAGCAAGTTCATCATTTTCATCTATTTTCATTCTGAATATGTTATGTTTGTATAATGTCTTTATTGAGGTTCCAATTGCTTGCGCTAGTTTTGTTGTCAAATATTTTTGTCTAGTACTAGCTGAAAAAATTGTTGTCTAAATTTCTCTACGAGAAGCACTAGTATCTTTCTTTCTGGATTTTCCAAATTTTTTTATTGCATCACCTATATTTTCTATCACATTATGTTTCAGTTTCAACTCTTTTGTCGCCTTATGAATACCCAATAATGACGTAGCACCTTCTAACTTCTTGGACACCAATAAACATCTCAAAATTTGCACTTGTCCTGCTATTGAATAATCTTTGAGAATATCATCATAAATTTTTGTCGCATGAAATCGTGCAACATGAATGGGTAATTTTTCTCCATATTTGGCGCAATCAATGCCTTTTAACATTTCATCATCAATGGTGATAGTACATATACATCAAGTTAAATTTAATTTAACATATGTCCAAAAGTACAATTCATTATAAAAATGAATTTGGAAAATACATGATATATACATACCAGGTCCAATTTCTGGATCTTGATTTTGATCTTCAATATTTACTTCATCAACATTAACATGTAAAACACTATTTACATCTTCAACAATGGTCTCTTAAACTTCCATTTGTTCTTGTACCTTATTTTTAATTTCTATTTCATCAACAGTGTCATGTAAATATGTTCTTATATCTTCAGTTCTCTCTTTCGTTTCTGCAACCCTTATTCTTTTGGCTCTATTTTTTTTTCCCCTATTAGCATCGTCATCATGTTTACGATCACTTTTTTAAGGTTTCTCTTATTTCTCATGATTGTATAATCTCGTTTGGAAAAACCCTTGGAATAAAATAAGAACACCTTGTAAAGAAATCTTCTTTGTAAAACATTTGGAAAAAAAACCTCTTTGAAAAAAAACCTTCTTTGAAAAAACAACTTATATAAATATTTTGGAAAAAAGAAACTCCTTTGCAAAAATACCTTGCAAAAAAACTCTTTGGAAAAACCCATTGTAAAGAAATAACCTACTTTGCAAAAATACCTTGGTGAAAAAAACTCTTTGAAAAAACCCCTTGCAAAGAAATAACTCCTTTGCAAAAATACCTTGGAAAACAAAACTCTTTGGAAAAACCCATTGCAAAGAAATAACCTACTTTGCAAAAATATCTTGGAAAAAAAACTCTATGAAAAAACCTCTTGCAAAGAAATAACTCCTTTGTAAAAATACTTTAGAACACAAAATCTTTGGCAAAAGTGCCTTGGGAAAAAACTCTTTGAATGTACTCCTTGGAAATAAATAAGAAGAAAAATACCTTGTAAAAAACTTCTTTGGCAAAAGAAATCTGCTATGAAAACCCCTTCAAAAATATTTTTACTTATACGAAATGAAAAGGTGCTAAAATAATGAGTCTCTTTCGTTTTAATTATATGAATATAGATAACGTATTTTTTTTTTTTTCTGGCCGATGAATTTTGTTTTACGTTTAGTTTTTCAGTCGAACAACCTTGCTTCTAATGGTTCCATACAGAAAAAAAAAAATTATTCGGCCGAATAACCTATGAGACCTGAAACCTGCACAGTTTTCAAGTTTTCCCATTTTCGGAAGGTAAAATGGATACCTTACACTACAAATCGATTGTCGGACTTGATACCATTAGTTTTGTTATTAAATCTACTTTTCCTAGGTATATATGTTGCTGTGTATAGGTGAGATCAGATATTTTTAATTTTTTTGTTTCTTAACATGTGTTGAATTTAGTTTCATCTCTTTTAAAATGCGGTGAAATAAAAAATATATAACTCTAAAAATACACCACCTAAAAAATTGAAACAAATATGGTGTGGTTAATTGGAGTGTCTAATTCAAAAGGGTATCTGTAGATTTTTAATTTTTATAGTCAATTGAGAAAAAAGTGTTGCAACCAAAAACATGTTAAAAACCGACAAGGTTTCCCCATTGATCAAATTCAAAAAAGTATTATAATTAGTATATAGATCCCTTGGTTACAAACTTATAGTCATCGCAATAGTATATTTTGGGTAGATTGTCGTAGCATTTTCTTTTTGCATAACACAAGTTTAACTATAATTTTAGGGGTGCAACCAAACATGACTATTTTTTAGTCTTTTCAATTTATAAGGAAACACTGTCAAACATTTTCCAAAATGACATATCAAATATCAATAAAAAAAATTGAAAAAATTATGAATATAAAGCTAACATAATTCTCTAAAAGTTTTGTTTTTACTTAAAAGCGAAATTCTAAACAAAAAT
>LPNX011142435.1:26112-38124 GCA_001517045.1 Pseudotsuga menziesii | reverse complement strand
ATATACTCTGAAATTAATAATAAATAATAATGATTTCTTAATATGAATATGAAACTTTCTTAAGCATAATAAATATTCGACATTCCATATAATATATAATAAATCATAAACATTTATTATAGAAACAAAAAAATGTTAAAAAAATGATTTACTTAGTATACCTAGAGTGCAAAACAATCATTTTTAAGTGTTTGCATAGTCCATGCATTTTGAATTGTTGTGATAGTAAACTAATGACAAAAAAATTATGTTTCTTTCCAAAGAAAGGGAAAACTAATGAATTTTGGTGAATCTAGAAACAACATCATAACTAACCATGATGTCATCCTCATCAAGATTGGGATTGTGAATTTTATGAATAAATTTCAAAGAATTCTTAACAAATGAGGTTATTTGACCTCTAAAAAATTGCAATTTATTAGCTAAAATTGGGATCCAAGTCAGATAACCATGGGTATAAGTGGACTGTCCTTGTTGCAAGTTTTAGGATGCATGTGTATTATTAGGTTTTCAAGTCTAAGTATACATTATACTTATTAAAGTATAGTGTATACTTTCATAATACTTATGAAAGTATAATTTATGTTCTTGCCAAAGAAAGGGAAAACTAATGAATTTTGGTGAATCTAGAAACAACATCATAACTAACCATGATGTCATCCTCATCAAGATTGAGATTGTGAATTTTAGGAATAAATTCCAAATCATTCCTTAACAAATGAGATTATTTGACTTGTAAAAAGTTGCAATTTATTAGCTAAAATTCACACTAAGGCATCGACATCCAAGTCAACTAACTATGAGTCTAAGTGGATTGTCCTTGTTGTAGGTTTTAGGATGCATGTGTATTATGGCGGTTGAAGGTTAAGTGGAATAACACATTTTATTACAAAATGCTCCAAAAAAACCTAATAGCATTAGTAACTTGGTTGTTGATTTTGTTAAAAATGTTCATTGAAATATATTTATAAAATGAAGAGGAAAGAATATAAAATTATTTATGTTCACCAATGTTCATTGGTTAGTGTGAATAATGGTTAGTGTTATTTATTATTTATGTGGTCATACTAACCAATGCAATGAATCACTTATAAGTGCTTTAAGTATGGCAACATTTGGGTTATCATTAAATCAATGAAGCACTTGGGAAATTATTCTATAAAAAAGTTATGCTAGTTTCCCATACTATTACGAGAACATCATCACACTTAAAGAAGCCTTTGGTTGCAAAAATATTATTCAATATATATTAAAATTATTAATTTGTTTTCAATAATAGGAAAAAACCAATAATTAATTTGCATATACATTGAGAAATATTTCCATATGAATTTATGTTAAATAAGGTCATATTAATTTATGTTTAAGGGTCTTAAGTATCAAACTATTACGTATCAAATTATATATGTTTAAGGGTCTTAAATAAAAACTATAAAATATTATCGTTGAAAAAATTAGGAAAACCTAATGAATATTTGACATACATCGAGAAATACTTCAATAAGAATATATATCTTTTATTTTTAATTAATTATACAACTAATATATATATTATTATTAAAATTACTTGTAAAACTATAAATATGTCACAAGTGGTTACACCTGTTTTTTTGTCTAAGTTGTTCTTATTTGCCTCAAGATGACTTACAAGACATAAAAGTTTGATTCTTAGAAGGGTTTACTTTCAAACGTATTATTTATTGCTATAATTGCCAATTTGTCTAATTGGTACAATTCATTAGGAAAAGGGATTACACATATTTGGTTGCTTTTGATACTTGATTACCTTTAGATTGTATTGCAATTTTTTTTTTTGTCTAAAAGGTTCGTATTTTCTTGAAGATGAGTTACAAGACATAAAATTTTGATACTTAGAAGGGTATACATGAGACTTTGATAAGTATTATCTTTGGGTTAACTAGGAATTTGGCTAATTGGTAATTCAATAGGAAAAGAGATTTTAGTAAACCCTTTGAGAGGAAGGTATTTGTGGATTCAAATGACTAACAACAAGGACATGTTTGGGGCTTGCCGACGATGAGTATACTAAGGATGTTGTGGGAGGCTTGTTGACAATGATGAGGCTTGACAACGATGTTGTGTCAGTATGGGAACTCAAGAGTAAGTATGGGGATTTCAAAGTAAGTAGGGGAACTAGAAATAGGGGGACTGAAGAGTAAGTAGGGAGCTACACTGAAAAAATGGTGTTTTTATCTCTCCTCGCTAATGGTGCATGAAACTTGCCATCAAATAGGGTGATTATAAAAAACTATCTCTCTCCAGCAGAAGATTGTGCGGGATGCGGGATGCGGAGATGCCAGTACCCAAGCAAAGCCAAGCCCACTGGTTTTTAGGTTTTTTTATTGGTCCGTGACATCTCTCTACGCTTCTCCTCACCTTATATTATTCCTATTAATCAAAGTTACTAAGGGATAGATGTGCCTGGCTGGAAGTAATTGACCCAATCCATCTCACTCATAAGGAAATCAAGAATTCCCTATCCGTCCTGACGATTGAGGACCACCGAATCAGCATCTATTCCCTTGTCCCCTCTAATTAATGGGAAACATTCTTCACGAATAACCTCCTCCCACCAATAGTTAACTTCACACCCACCCCCCCATATCGTCACATCTACGTCACCAGAGCCCGCCACCCCTGAGAACTAAGAAGCAAAAAGCCCCCTTCCTACCCAGGAAGAAAGCGTAATTTGAGGATCTGGATATTGAAGTGTCCCGGATGGCAACAACAGCTCCCAAATAGGTTAATCTCTTACACACATCATATATCCAGTATCACAGATAAGACTATCCACACACCGCTCACTGCTGCCCTCCCTCAACTCAGGTATCCCTCCACTCTATTTTGATTTACCCCCCATTTCATCTAAGCAGGCTATTTTCTATGCTTCCAGATGAAACATACCCTTTTACCTCTATATTCTTTGTCTGTTATAAGTCCGCATTGGGATCTCTCAGCTAGCGTTTTTTCCTCTCCTCTCATGCTGTCCCTGGTCCTTTCCTTCCTCTTATCGCTTATTCGGCCTTATTCCTGACGGGTACAACTATATAGATGATCTTACATTACTTACTTGCTCGCTTGCTTGCTTGCTTCGCACCTGGCTTGGATACTTTGGTTCTTCGCCGAACTCTTCGAAGGGTATTAGCCTGGCACCCCATCCCTTCTGATACTTGTTCTTGATGCATGCTGATTTCGAAGATACTTGTTAAGTCGAGTTTATCTTGTATCATTTTTTATATCCCCAGGGCTTAGGCGGATGTAGGAAAACATGAGGTTATATTAAGGGTGGTGTTATGAAATTGGCGTGATTTAATATTCCAGAGTTGTAACGTTTTGCGTGTCAATGAACGAAACCAATCCTACTGACTAAACTTCACCTCGACGAGTCGGGCCCAAACAATTGAGCCATCCTGCCACCAATTGAATAGGTGGGTGAGGATAAGGGCTCCACCCGGTTCGCCGTAGCAAGCTCCGACCTTAGGCAGGCGGGATCCATCCACCCTTTGGCCTTTCACTCTCCCTCCCTACTAGTTTGCACATTCTCTTAATTAAGAGCGTCAAGGTTCCCATGCATGCATGACCTCAGCGAGTTTCCTAGCCACAAGAAGCTCTTACTGCTTACTGACATACTTTATTAAAAATGCTACTATTTAGGTTCGATTTCTGGCGCCAGGTAACAAACTAACTAAAGCGTTGTAGTTCCTCGTGTATCAAGTTATGGTGACCAATCAGATCTGGTATGATATGGCGCATCACCTGCTAATATAGTAGGCTAGGGGTCAGCTACTCTAAAAAAAATGAGCAACTAGCCAAATCCATATTTAATAGTGGAGCGGGCGCCTGGGATCGTTGCAGCTCCAGCGCATTGGAGGAATGATTCTTTTTATTTCCAAACTGACTCCTTGGCCACTGTGAAAGCTACTTACTTCTTTGACTACTTAATGAATGGTACGGCATGACACCTACTTTGTATTAGAGATGACTGCTCAAAAAGGCCCTGAAAAGAAGGTGCACTACTCGAGAAGGTCCTAAGAATATTGTGATTCGGTTAACGTGAACCAATTCATTCAATCGAGTCAGAACTTCTTCTTGAAATATAGATATGATTGATTCCCTCTACTCTAGTAGGGCCGATTTATTCAGGAGTTGAGCCCTTATTATAATAGTAGGGGTTGCAAAAGCAAAAATCCAGTTATGTTATAATAAATAAGGGGGCTTCTTAAGAGGAATGCTGCTGAGATAGCCACATTACAAAATGAATTGGAGGAAACTGGGACAAAATAATATATAGGAGTCTATAAGAAGTTGCAGCCCATATATTGTTATTCTTTAAAGGGGCAGAATGAAGTAAATACGCTTTTACTGCAGCCAATAATCTAATCACATTGATGAGCAAATTATATGGTAGGATAATGAATGTTATTACATCTATAATGGACTCAACTTGCTCATGCAGGTTCTGAGCCACAGATTAGACCTCTTATCGCGAGCTAAGACATAATAGATTCAAAAGGTAAAGGCTACAGAAGGGTCTTATTTAAGGAAGATGCACCAAGTAAGGAAAGGCCTAATGCTTTTCGAGGAGACCAGATAAGCAACACCGGTACGAAAAGGAAATCCAGCGAGCAATTACAAGGAGACCAGTAGTCACTCCCTGAACTCTAACCTTGCAGTTCTTTTACTTATCTATTCCCACCCAACCGGGGCGAGGTTCTCTCTCTTAATCAAACTTTTTCTCAAAAGTGGAGTACACTTCATTTAGGTATAACACATGCTCCTCCCATGCTACTGCAATTAAATGCATAAAAGTATTTGGTGCCTTGTTGTTGGCCAACATCTTAGAAATGTGGTGAATAATTCCATGAATGTAAGGAATCAAATTTAGAGTTTGTGAAGGGGAAGTGAGTTGGGGTGTTTTGATATTGAATGGATGGTTGACAAAATCACTTAGTTAATTTGGGAAATAGAATATCCATTGGCTTGGATGTTTGGAGAAAAGGAGAGGAAATTTGAATGGCTTGCATTATATGAATATTAGAAACAACTTATGTATTTAAGTTGGGTGGTGGTTTCATTTGCAAAAAATTAAATTTAAAAAAAAAATGTGTTTTTGAATAATTTGATGAATGTAAAGAAGAAAATTTAGGGTTTGCGAAGGGGAAGTTGGTTGGGGTGTTTTGGAAATTGAATGGAGGATTGAGAAAATGACTTACTTAATTTGTGAAATAAAATATCCATTGGCTTGGATGTCATTAATGAAGTAGAATGGTTATTTACTTGGAGGAAGGGACAGGAAATTTGAATGGATTGCATTACATGAATATTGGAAAATTAAATTTTGTTTCTTTAACGTTTCTTTTAATATTTAAAGGCAAGGTAATGTATCTATATTTTTTGTTTTGATTAATACTTTTTAATATGGTGTATCTATTTTTTCTTCTTTAAACTATAAAATTTTTATTGTTGAAAAAATTAGGAAAACCCAATGAACATTTGACATACATCGAGAAATATTTCAATATATATTTTATTTTTAAATAATTATACAACCTATATATATATATATAATATATATACAACCTACACACACACACACACATTCTTCTTTAAGTTTTTATACACTTGATTTAAAACCAAATTGAGCTTCTGTGTACAATGATAAATATTTCTCCAAGCTTATGTGTACCATGATAAAGTTCAAAAAAATCAATGTTAAGTGCTTCCATAGTTCATGCATTTTCAAGTGTTTTGTTAATTGTTGTGATAGTCCTCTAATAAAAAAGAAATTATGTCTCTCGCCAAACAAGGGAATATCTAATGTATTACACAAAAACATACTATTCGATTTCACATAAAAAAAAGAAATTCCTTGGATTAAATGTAAGATACACTATCATAGATCCATTTTAAAACCAGATCTATCAAGCATCGAGAGGGATCTAATTTCTTGAGGTGTACATTTTTTTACCATTTGGATCTCTCTTAGTACTTGATTGATCCGGGTTTAAAATGGATCTATGCTAATCTAATCTTTTTATATTTTATTTAAGTATATGTAATATATATTTTTCATTTTTTTATATTTTTATTTATGTCGACTAGCATAACGTGACTAAAGTGACAGGATCCCATATTGGGTTGGAGAGCACCTATTTCTCTCGGTGCAATGATACTTTCATAAGTATTATGTATGGGTAGAATTGCCAATTTGGCTAATTGACTAAGTATTATGTATGAGAATATTTTTTTCGTTTTCTTGTTTTGGTTTGTTTGTAGCTTTAACTATTTACCTTGCTTAACATAGTTATTAGAGCAAATTTTTTTATCTCTTCTAGGAATTCTAAAAGATAGCAAGGTTTTTTTATGGTTTTGCTTACTTAGCCTAGCTAAGTCATTCTCTTTCCTGCTCAAGAGGAAGATGATTTACAAGACATAAAAGCTTCATAATTAGAAGGGGTATATAGGATACTTTGATAAGTATTATGGGTAGAACTACCAATTGCACTAATTGGTAATTAAGAAACAATAACTATAGTTTGTTTGCTATCCATTGTATATCTAATACATAAATCTTGTTTGGTATCTATTATTTTTCTATCTATTATTTTGCAATCCGATATGGTTCATTTACATAAATCTTGTTTCTTTGCTATCCATTGTATATCTAATACATAAATCTTGTTTGCTATCTATTTGTTTGTTTCGGTTTATTTGTACCATAACTATTTACCTTGCTTAACATGGTTATTAGAGAAAAAAATCTTATCTCTTCGAGGAATTCTAAAATCTAGCAAGGTTTTGGATGGTTTTGCTTACTTAGCCTAGCTAAGTCATTCTCCTTCTCACTCGACAGGTGGGACTCGTCCCAAACAATTTGTCTACCTCGTTTTCTTCACTTTTAGCCTAAAGAGAAAATGGAGGTAAGGTAAAAGTGTACCTGTAAATTTTGTTCATTCTTCTATAGTTTTAATATATTATCTCATAAATTCTCATAATGAACTCATTAGGACCTTGATTACAAGTTTTTGGAAGCTAAACCATGTGTGAAAACCTTGATTTATAACAATGTTTACAATGCAGGTCAAGGTTCACACCAACCACATAGGGTAATACACGCTCCCAAGTCCTAGACATATCCTAGGTGTGTTGGGATCAATATTACCCCTCCCGTCGTAGAGTATGATCCATTGAGCCCCAAGGGTTAGCTCAATTGGTAAGACGTGCGCACACTCTCTCCGTTCGGGGGGAGGTCAAGGGTTCGAGCCTTGAGTCCTCTAGGGTTAGGCCTTCTGCTAGGATGGCCAGCGGTTTACCACCTCTACCATCCATGAATGTGGAAAAGTATTGCTGGGTTTCCCATGGATCTTTCCATCTGAAAAAGAGTACCATCCATTGGACTCCACGAAATCCGAAGATCCATGCACTTTAATGTGATTCAAACAGATTACACTTGGCATAAATCTAGAGTGGGTGGATAGCAACGCATTATAACAATGTTTACAATGAAGGCCATGGTTCCATACACCAGTTCCACCTGTCAATACAACATAAATGTGCAGTCGTTACAGGCATGCTAAGGGATATGAACCATTCATCTTTCGGTAGGGGTTATTAAAAGAACACAATATCTTTCTCTTAAATGCAAAAATGTATTCGAGGTAATCGATAGTGCCACTGTCCTTTCTATTAAATTCTCTGAATTCATTTCAATTAAAACCTTTCCAAATTCAAATTCAATAAGTATTCGATGAACTGTGTAAATACAAAAGCCAATAGTTTTTAACCTAGCAAATCTCTTACGATCCTCCCTCAGGCATTTATCTGAACAACTGAGCTGTCGGTACGAGTTATTAAAACAACACAGTACCTTTCTCTTAAATGAAAATACATATTTGAGGTAATCGACACTGCCACTATCCTTTCTATTTAATGCTCTGAATGCATTTCAATTAAAACCTAACCAAATTCAAATACAAGGATTCGATGAACTGTGTAAAAACAACAACTAGTACTTTCTTACCTATGAAATCTCGTACGATCTTGCCATAGTCATTTCTCTTAAATGCGCTCAATGATTTATATTAATACCGTAACCTCCAGTATTCGATGTATATAGATTTAGATTTGGTCTTCTCACACTGTCCTCTATTTAATTTAAACCCTACTCAATGTAGATCGATTTACTATGGAGCAATCCTCCCTCCAGGAGCAAAGTCAACGCTAACTTTGCTCCTCCTCCGTCCGATGAGGGAGGATTGCTCCATAGCTAGCTTATTCCATTTATATTTTCTCTTCCTACCTTGTTCGAGATCCACATGGTCCAAGTACAGTTTATGGTCACTGTAGATCAATTTAGATTTGCTCTGCCCACCTACTCAACTCATGTTATTAAAGCAGATAATTGTATCGTGTCCTGGTCCCCTACCGACACCTGTGCAACACCCTTCTCTGTCATGGAATTGATTTCCAAGTAAGTAAACAAGCATTTCATCTCATTTTCATCCCCTCGTAAGTCAAGGCTCTGCATGATGAAAGAGAAAAACCAACAGTTTCTCGATGTTAGTCTATGGAGTTCGAACTCCAGAAAAAATGCCAGATATGGAAGCGACAGCAGAACGAAGAGCTTGCAGTGGCCACTCAACAACGGGATTAAGCTAGGAAGAATAGGCAAGCATCCATGGTTCGACCATCGCTGCAGTTATCTGTTCTATAACATGAGTTTCTTCACATAAACCTTGAATCTATATATTGATTACATAAATGTTGCCCTCCTAAGTCCCGACTCTGCATGCTCAAAGAGAAAAAACCACAGTTTCTTGTTGTTAGCCTATGGAGTTCGACCTCCAAAAAATTGCCAGATATGGAAGCAGGAGCAAAACGAAGAGCTTGCAGTGGCCTCTCAACAACGAGCTTAAGCTGGGAAGAATAAGGGGCAGTTGTGCGATACATAAATCTTGTTTTCTATCTATTATTTTGCTATCTATTATAAATCTAATCCATAAACCTTCTTTGTCATGATTGTGGTGGCCTTTGCACGGCAGGATTAAGCTCGGAAGAATAGGAAAGAAACTATGGTTCGTCCATGGTTAATAAGGGTTTCTTCACATAAATCTTGAATCTATATATCAATTACATAAATGTTGTAGTTATCTATTATATTCGATATATAAATCTTGTTACAGAGATCTCTCTATTTTTCATTATATCGAATACCCAAATCTTTTTGCGGTTATCTATTATATATCGGTTTGAGTTATCTCTTTGTTTTTCCTTATAGTATGTGCTTAAATAATGTTAGTTCTTTGTTTTTCCTTATAGTATGTGCTTAAATAATGTTAGTTCTTGGTTAGACTTATCACTTCGAAGCTAATGTTGAAACTCTCATTTGCTAAGAGTCTAGCCATGATAAACAGATTTTATAATTTACTAACACTAGTCATATCTAGAATAAGTTTACCTTGGAGGAATTTATAATAGTGTACCTCTGATTCGAGGGATAATAGCCATGCATAAACCTCTTCTCAAAGTAAAAAATCTTACCGCAAGAGTCTAGAGGAACCTGAAAAAGTCAAAAGGAACCTGGAAGTTAAACCCATAGCACATTGCAATGGAATGTAGGAAAAACAACATGTAGTTGGATGCTTACTGCTGGTGGTTACTGCTATGAATTCACTCTTTTTTATATAGACCTAAAACTCCATAACAATATGCGAGGCTATGTACCCACGCGTCATCAAGTAGTAGCCGCATGTTAAATAAATTTTAACACTAACAAAATGTGACAACGATGAAAGCTATCTCCATAATATGAGATATATATGCCTATCGAATCGTAATTACAAAACTATACTGCAATGGACTGAAAATTTAGAAAACATGTAAACTATGACTATGCGATGTGCAAGTTTGGACTATAGCTGTTCGATTGGGACTCGACATTTCTTAAACAGCTCTTGGTAATAAACTTTCCATTGTTCAATAGAATAGGGTCAATGTATTATCACTTCCGAATATTACATAGAGAATGTTTGCCTAAATTTTCTAAATCTTTGACAACATTTGGAATTGTATCCCGGTCAAATGGCTCTGGGTAATAAGCTTGCAATTGTTAAATATGCCCATGTATTATCACTCATCACTTCTGAATATTACACATTATTTCTTCCCCGAATATTTCTAAATTGTTTGCAGCGTTTCTAAAAGGAATTCGCAGAAATTCACCAAAAATGCAATTTTTTCCCAATAAACTTACTAAACATGCAGTTAATCGTAATCTGCGAAAATATCGTAATCTGCGAAAATGATCTCAGTAGTGTTTTTTTTCTTTTGGACGGTGGCACTTGGAATTTAACTTTCTAATTTCAGAAAACGAAACAGAAAAGTTCCATTCCTGAGTCTCCAGACTCGTTTGGCACAGTGTGAGATTGAGAGGTTGTTGTATTTGTGTGATATTTTTTTCTTAATCATGAGGAACTTTCCATGCCATCTAGATAACTGCACAAAGTGGATATTAAACTCATGGACCCGCTGCCAGCCTTTAAGTCTAAGTAGACTACAACGAGAGAATACAGCCACCATGGGATGCAGTATGCCTTACCCAGGAATCGAAATAATGTGTGATATATATAGTATTGGATTTTAAACCATTTTTTCTGTATGCAATAGATTTCGCATTCAAAATGGTTGAATGGTTTCTCAATAATTTGTTTAGTTATGGTGGGTCACGAGAGGTCTAGAAAGTCTCGCCAGCCAAGGTGACAGCATCGCCGCCGCATTTTGGAGCAGGTTTGTACGGATCATTATCAAAAGTAAATACGGATTAAATTCGCTGTGGGTTCAACCTACAAATTGATTCACTTTCTCGAGTTCATGTGATCATCCACTACGAATAAACAAGTAAAGTCATTTCACTCACCAAATCTAAAGCCGAAATGAAATGTTTACCGAGATTGTGACATAACCCAGTTGTAGAGCACACGAGATCAATTATTGTATGAAATTAATACGAACACTAAAATTTAAAAACATATGATACTCAAGTTTCTCTCTCCACCAAAATTATTAGCAGAAAAATTCAAAACACTTGGCGAAAAGAGCAGACAATATCTGAAAGAATCTGTAAAGAACGGACAGGATTGAAAGAATTTGTGGAGCAGCCAGATCTGATCAGTCCACCAACGGTTTAGCGCGATGCCACCCCAGTACCCTTACGTGATGGACACGCTTTAAATGAAGTGCAAACAAAGCAATCAAACTATACGGACGGAATACATTTAACTTTTTGAAAATTTCTCTAAAAAGATGAAACCAACCATTCAGTACGTCGCCGAGCAATAACTCTTAGCCTCCGCACATGGAGGTAAAAAGGGCGCCCGGGGGCGCCCTTACGTGACATCAGCTGGGCTAAAAACTCTCCTTCGTGCACATGTAATTGGAAAGCGGAGGCGGAGGCGGAGGCGGAGGCGGGGCGGGTAAATTTAAAATGGTAACCTGGACTGAGCACGCTGAGCCTGCAATTGCCTGTGAGCTCTCGCCACCAAGCCACAGGACTCACCTCAGCTTTTAGTTTTGTACTGTAGCTGTCAAATTTCATCAGAAAGCATCGGTGCTTGAAGGCAAGCCCAGGCTGTAGGTGGGTCTGCTGGAAATGCGCGAAAATTGAGCTCAGGAGCACGCTCGAGGGCGTTTTTTCCCTCCATGTGCGGAGGCTATGTGGGTGTAGTCATCCAAAGTCCGTTGATAATGGTGGACATGAAAGCAATCCTGTGAGAGGCCAAAATCATATTTTCAAAATGTCGTATGGGGGTGATAATAACATATTTTTAATGGCTAATAATAACTAGCTTGCTGTGGGTCATTTAGTTTCATAGCAGTATGTATGTTTTTTCATTGAATTTTGAGCAACTTAAGGTTCAACTAAGACATTATTTATACCTAGATCTATTAAAGAGATTCAATTTTTTTAGGTGTAAATTTTTTTTATCTTATATT
>LPNX011142435.1:0-26074 GCA_001517045.1 Pseudotsuga menziesii | reverse complement strand
TAATTTAGATCTCACTAAAAATTGTCAAATATATCTCCAATAGAATAGATGTTATCCTTTAATATTTATTGCATCAAAATTCATTACCAGTTCTACAACTTAGGGAGATATTATCACTTAATGTAGCATTATGTTACAAAAGTAAAATAAAAAATAACTAACAATTCATATCTCCTCCTAAAATAAGAGATTAAATCCAAATAAAAAGTAATTAAAAAAATTCATGTTCCCTCTTAAAATAAAAATTTTAAAAAACTTGTTAAAAACTACATGTTGCTTCATAACATAAAAACAATAATTTTAATCAAACACCCACAATGATTAAATTTATTAAAATTTCAACTAATATTTATAATTTTGTTTAGATTTAAATCTCTCTTGCTATATATCTATTTTTATTACACTAATCTTCAATATAATAGATGTCACTTTCTTTAACAACATATTCCCAACCATCTTCATTCATTGATTTGAAATATCATATGGAAAACTATATCATGTCGAATTATGTTTTTTAACATGTCCAAAGTATTTAAAGCTTCCTACCACAATAAGGGTGTTATAATAAACTAATCTACTTCGAAAACTAGTTTTTTTTTTGTATCTTATATTAGTGAAATATTAACCAGCATATCCAAAAAAGTTTATACTTCATGAACGATAATGATGATTAAATTAACTATATATATAATTTTCGTTAAAACATATAAAAAAAATTAAAGATATATATATAAAGATACTTGAAATCAAAACTCTCGCAATGAGAACTCCACTAGAGAACTTTTAATTATGTAAACATATTCATCGATGATCATTACATAAGTCAAATATTATCGGATACTATTTTAATTGTACTTAACATATGAATAACAAATCATTGTCTTCACCACTAAACCATGTCCTGGTTATCACATCTTGCAAGGTATGTGTTAATTAGAATAAAAATATAATATTTTCATTTTTATTTTATCAAGTTTTGAACATAAAAAGATTATAATAAGACGGTATCCTATCACATCTGCTTCGAAATGCCTCACTAAATTTTGTTTGGATTTGTTGAAAGATGGATTTTTCTCAAGATTCTCCCAGTTTGTTACTGTATTGTTGATCCAGTGGTCTGTTTTCATCAGAGTGGTCTGTTACTGTATACGTCTTGATTTGGTTCTTTGCAGTGGTCTGGTACAACTCATTATATATTGGAGTTCTGAGCACCAATTCGAGGAAGCGAGGAAAGGGCTAGATCATATTCATCTCAGTTGAATGTTTACATTGATATGTGTTTATATTTTAATTTAGGATTTGAGATAGAGTAGTTAATATGTATTTTCTAGATTGAAAAGATGACACAAGTTGATGCATAATCATCCCTAGTCTAAAGGGCTATCCTGCAGGAGTTTCAGGAGTTTCCTTTCTCCTGATTAAAGTTGGATGTGACTGCTACAGGAAGCTGCTGAAGGCTTCTGCTTGTGGGGGAGAACAAGCTGTCAGTAACTTCCTCTGGGTTGTATACATTTTCTTAATTATAACCAACAAAGTGTGTGTAACTGCCTCGGGGTTGTTTATTTTCTTGAATAAATTAGGTTTATTTTATATGTATACATTTTCTTAATTATAACCAACAAATTGTGTGTAACTGCCTCGGGGTTGTTTTTTCTTTAACCAACAAATTGTGTGTAACTGCCTCGGGGTTGTTTTTTCTTCTTGAATAAATTAGATTTATTTTATATGAGAGTATACATTTTCTTTCCCAAAGATGAACCGATTTGATGGCAACTCAATGTTTGATCCTTGGCATTCCTCTAACCATGTATATATGTAAGTTCTTATGGAGAAAGAGCAAGGAGAGGAGGTGTACAAAAGGTAGAAAGAGGCATGGAATTCAAGACCGAGCTCTACAAAAGGCAGAAAGAGGCATGGAATTCAAGACCATGGGTCTATGGAACTTGTAATTTGTAACAATTATTCTGAATTAATAAATAATTATTGTAGAATTTGTCGTTGATTTTGTCATTTATTTGTGTTGTATGAGTTTTTATTGTGGATACTTTTTGTGTATGGATCTTTTCTTGTGCAAATTCTGTGTGTAGATTTTTTTGTGCATTATAAGTATATTGTCTAGATTGATTTTATGGTTGTCATTCCAAATTCTATGTAAACAATTAAGAAAAAAGAATATAATAATAACTGGTAGCAATGAGCAATGATAGACAACCAGTTTAACTAGAAGAAGGAGTTGAGGCATAGACAACCAGTGTTTACAATTACACGTGGAGAACAACTAACAGATAACTTGTCCATGACACTTGTGTATCTGTGTTCACCAACCACAAGTTGAGTCTTAAAAAAAAGTAGGTATATAATTTATATTGGTTGTACATATGAATGTTATTAATGAAAAACATTACTATTTATGTCAGAAAACTCATCTTCTCAATCTATACTACAACACTATATGTAACACTATATGTAGAAACCATGCTATGTAGGTTCTTGGTACATAAACACAACTTTCATATGTAATGGAAAAGGTAAAGATGTTGGCATCCAAATGTGAAACAACTACAAGACTAGCAAATAAAGGGAATGCCTCCACAACAACAAAAACGGGTGCTTTTCTGGATAAATGTTAGGGTTGGAGGCAACATAGTACATATAGTATCAAATGTGGCATAAGCTTAGAAGCAAACCTTGTGGCTTGATGGTCATTCTCCATACGAACATATAGGAATCTAGTTGGAGTTTGGGTATGGATCTTCATGTTTAAAGGTTAGACTTACTATGCCCTTTTTCAATTTAATGTTGATTCAACATCGATGCTTGTGAGATTTGAAAATTTATTAATGAATGTCGATTGATAAGTATTTTCATGGTATGATGGAAATTTAATGGGTGCCAACTTGTCCTTATAGAGATTTGTACGATCAAAAGGTTTTGGATAAAATTGAACACCTTCAGAAGCTTTTTCAGAATATAGGTTAGGACTCCAGTTATGAGAAGAGAGTCACTTGGCATTCTTGGCTTTATAGTAGGTCACAGATTCTAAAGCATCAACAATAGAGTGGGTATCATTAAAGGGGATGCAAAGGAAAACACGACAATCACAAATCGGAGATACACCATAAGTGATTTCAACGCCTTTCTTTCATCTCTATTATCTATCTTATTAACACATGAAATCATATATATATATATATATATATATATATATATATATATATATATCGAGAACAAGAATCTCAATCGGGTCGAAAAGTATTAGAAAACCCATGACTAATTCAACATAGAAACTAACCTTCCAAAACACTAACGAAACATAGAACTATCGAAACATCGGTCTTCTCTATTGGTCCTTCAACTAGGCTCTTTCGTCCTTCAACTAGGCTCTTTCGTGTTGATCCCTAAAACCCCTGCGCCAATGCATAGTTGGACTTCTATCTGCATTCCCAATATGTGATCTCACTACACTCACCGAAATGGTACTTTTGAAGTAGCACACCATTGCACTATTGGTGCTTGCCTACCAGAGCTCCTTCCATTGGCATCTCAACAGAATTCTGATACATAAGCTCCAATGTATTTCCCTTTACTCTTCAAGGTTTCCTTTACTATTCTCTTGAGCTTCCTCTCGACAACTACGTCATGTAACTCCGATACATCACGTACAACACACTATCGAACTTGCTCCACTGGAACTTATCCCTAGCACACTTGTTAACACCTCTAATATAACACTCTGATACCAAAAATGACATCTTATGGAATATTCAGATATCAGACTCTCAGGATTTTGTATATCGATGCTTGTGATAGAATTACCAAGTTTTGGCTTTTGAAACTCCCAAAACTCCATGTATTTGATAATCAGAGAAATTTCCAGTTTGGGCTCCATGCAGTGGCAATCAATACGGTTGGTGAATACTTGAATGTTAACAAGGATAAACACAATGCCACTAATTTTGAATACAAATATTCTTCAATGCAATTGTGGGTTGCCTCCCCACCTAATCTATAAACTTGAACTGACTTAGATGACCACGATCCACACTACTACAAAATATTAATTGCATTCATATGAAAAGACAACTTGATTAAACAAGGGTATGAAGAAATAATTATCTCCAACATTCTCCCCTTTAATTATTTCAACAACAACTCTACTTTCTTTGGAGTCTACTCCTGCAAATTTTCTTATTTGTTGATGCCGAGCATCTTTTCTTTCTACTCCTCTTAGACAAATAGTAAAGATGACTATGATGCTATGACATTTATAGATTGAAGGATTCAATCCATTAGAAAAGACATTCTCACATAGAGATAACTTGATACAGAAAACACTTCATAGGAATAAAAACTATGGAAAATCCAAAAAAACATTTATGATAATAATTTCTTCAAATTACACATTAAGGAGTGGTTTGAAGCAACTAGGGTTTCTAGTTTGCTACCCTTAAGGAGACCATTGTTGAGCCCTCCATAGAATCAACAAAAAGGGGGGATATCCCCCTGCTTCGGAGATGTTATTGCAACCAAATAACGGCAAGAAGTAGATAACCTACAACAGCCCCCCTTCCTTGCCCTCCCCCCTTGAAAAAGAAGTAGGAGTTGTGAGAAATGAATCCAAATTTAAAGAGCTCATGATGAGTGAATCAAGAGCTCCTCTGCATAATCAAACTACGAGAGGACCAAGAAATTGCATTCTAAATATAGTGATGATACCAAGCTATGAAATTACTTCCACTGATTTGAGACAAAATATTCAATATTTGAAGGATCATGTCTTATTTGAGAAAAAATTTGGCCTATGGCCTTCAGAATGAGCCCTTGTGCGATGGTTCAATACCATATGGAAACTCAAAGGGAATTTTGACCTCCATCTTGGATCTAAGGGATTCTTTACTGTTATATTCTACAATATGGAAGATAGAAATAAAACTTTTGATAATGGTCCATACTTCTTCAATTCAATTGGACTATACTTAAGAAATTGCGTTGAAAAAATTTGTCAGGAAAAAGAGGATTTTACCTGTTATGCAGCCAAATCCCAGATGTAGCATAAAAATAGCAGAAATAGACAATAGGAGAGTAATCCACACCTAAAACATGAATAGTAGAGATAAATATCAATCCTCTTCGAGGGAGGAACCTCCTTACACAATGTACATGACAATACAAGATGATATGATGCTAAAATGAGAATATCTCCTTCCTATGTATAGAAGATACTGGTGTACATAACAACTAATAAACCCACTATTAGACCCCAAGCCTACATAACTAATATGTAATGCCCCACAATATAGGGGGTAATGTGTCACACTATATGGTGTAATGTGTCATCAATAAGGGCTTAACATGCCCCTCCCCTTCAAAAAGTGTTGTCCTCAACGTTGAAGTAGTTCTGGATGTTGCTGTATAAAGGACTCATCTTCCCATGTTGAATCTTATGTGGGTAAGTTCTTCTATTTAATGAGATACTCTGAAATTGATCGATTTTGAAGCTGTCTAGTTCATATTTCAGTAATTTCTTTAGGCTCCAATATGAGTTTTCCTTCCTCATCAAGTTTTGGTAACATCGTTTGCACTGGTATCTTGTCATTGATTACCTTCTTTAAACAAGATACATGGAAAACTGGATGGACTCATGAAGATGCAGGTAGTTCCAATTTGTAGGCCATACTACCAATATTTTGTAACACCTTGTAGGGATTATAGTATTTAGGTGATAATTTATTATCCTTCTTGGTGTTCTTCAGGGACATCTCTTTGTATGGTTGTAGTATTAAAAACACCCAATCCCCAACATTAAAGATTCGTTCACTACGGTGTTGATCTGCTTGTTGTTTCATTCGATTTTGTCCCAGATTCAGGTTGTCCTTTAAGAGTTGAAGAACTTGTTGTTGATGCTCCATGTGGTCTTCCACTGCTTGAACCTTAGAGTCTCTTAGTGAAGATGTGATGTATGGTAGCCATACAATGCCATAAATGGGGTCATTTTGGAAGATGTATGGAAGGAAGTATTATACCACCATTCTGCCAATGGTAACCACTTGACCCATTTTGTTTGTTTATCAGCTGCAAAACATCGAATATACCCTTCCAAACATTTGTTTACTATCTCTATTTGTCCATCAAATTGAGGGTGATAAGATGAGCTATGAGCAAGTTGAGTACCCAAACAAGAACATAATTCGTTCCAAAAATTTCTAGTGAAAATGGGATCCCCATCGCTTATTATAATATTTGGAGAACCATGTAGTTTTTGTATTGTCTCCATAAAAGAATTGGTGATCATGCTTGCTTTGACGGAGTGAGACAGTACACAGAAGTGTGCATATTTAGTAAGTCTATGAACAACCACCATGATGACACTCTTTCCTTCAGACTTTGGTAAACCTGTGATAAAATCCATCGAGACCTCTGTCCACCTTTGGCTTGGAATGGAAAGTGGATGTAGAAGATTAGGGGTCTTAATTGTTTCCACTTTATTTTGTTGGCAAACCAAACATTATGCCATAAATTTTTAAACGTCAATTTTAAGACCATCCCAAAAAAACCTTTCTTTACCCTGTGGTAGGTTTTTAAGAAACCTGAGTGCCCTCCTATTGGTGAAGAGTGGAATTCAGAAAGTACCTTTTGCTTGAGCTGGGAACTCTTACCAAGATATAACCGATCATTGTACCATAACAAGTCATATTTCCACCTAAATGTATTAGAGGCACTGGGATCCTGTTGCAGCTTTTGAATAAATGTCCATATTTTTTCCATTGTCATTTTCTTCGGCTATCCAATCTAGTTGGATGATCGAAATAGCATAGAGTAATGCTTCAACATCCTCATCTTTCCTGTAGAGTGCATCTGCGACAACATTTTGCTTCCCCTTTTTGTAGATGATTTCAAAGTCATATCCCAACCTCTTTGTTAGCCATTTTTTATGCTATTCTGAAGATATCCTTTGTTCCAAGAAGTATTTAAGGCTATCATGATCATTTTTAACCTTGAAATGTCTTCCTATAAGGTAGGGGCGCCATTGCTTCAAGGCATGTAGTATTGCCAACATTTCCTTCTAAAAAATGAGATTTTTTAAGTTCTTTCCCTTGATTGGATCACTAGTAGAAAATGAGAAATTAATGACTAAAAAAATGACTAAAATTAGGCTATAAACACCTATTTTTGAGTCGGTGATTAATAGTAGCAAATTTTCACTATCTTATAGTTAGTCATATTTCACTAGTCATTAATAGCTTGACTTAGTAGTCATTGATTTAGTCATTGATAGACAATGATTTAGTCATTGATAGACTATGCTTTAGTCATTGATAGTCAATGATTTAGTCATTGATAGTTAATGATTTAGTCATTGATTTAGTCATTGATTTAATCACCGAGTAAGTCATTGATTTAGTGGCTGATTTAGTCACTGATTGCAACCATTAATGACTAAATATACGAATAAATAAACTACTAGATGTTAACATATTAATGACTAAGCTAAATAGGACTAATATATGGGAAATTAGCTACTAATAGTTGTATATATGCGAATTTAGTCATTTTTGTAGTCACAAATTTATGATAGGGCACAGAGTAATTGAATCACCAACCTCCTGCCTATAATTAGGCAGGCGCTCTACTATTGAGCTAGCACCCTTTAAGAAGTTGTTATTGCTTGACAATGATGATATTCAAACAAATTTATGATAGATATCAATCTACAAACTACATAATTATTACTATTACAACTTACCAGTAACTAGTATTTATGATAAACTAATTTCTGAGAGCTATGTACAATTTTCCTTGTAACTAAAGTTAATAAAAATACTGCAAATATTCTTACCAAAGAGATTTAGTGATGAGTACCTCTCCCCATTCTTTATCACTATCATTCTCATAGTCCAAAGAAAAGTCCTTCTTGAAAAGATTTTGAAGCCCAATGCCATCACTGCATCAAAAACAAAGAGTCAATAACAAAACTTTCCCTCTTGTCTACTGCAATATTAAGAATCCATGAGCTTCAAGGTGTTTTAGATGTTCCTCATCATGGGCTATCAAAATTAAAACACAACATGTTGCTTTGATTATTAATAAACTTAAAATTATGCAAAGTATATTCACCTTTTCTTTGAGAAGGTTCCATAATAAGCAGGTCTATGGTTGTGATCAAACTGCAAAAGGTTTCTTCTCTTATTGTGAAGCCTATTTTAGCTATATAACAAATTATGCAATAATTCAAAAAGCTTGATAGTCACGACCAGGAAAAATGCAAGATTGATACTTTACTGAAAATTTTTAACTCTAGCATGTGAGCTGCTTAATATTTTGTATTTAATGTGTAATCACCACCATTATCTTCTACAAATTTCATATTAGACACCTAGGAACTGAATGATAAACTTATCTGTGCTGATCTCTATGGGAAATTATGTAAGAATCTTCAAAACAGCAGCCCGTGAAACTCAAAGCTATTGTATAGCCATAGTAAATAAATGCATGAGAGCACAAGACAAAAAGTATCCTATCTATAGAAGAAATTGGATTTAACTGACCATGGACACGATACCTGAAACACAAGATTACCAAGGAAAGGGTAAATTAAATATACCTTACTTGCCTCGGAGAGATTAAAAGTTAAAAACTAAAATGACACATCTTTTACTTCACATGGTATCTAATAATCAATTATTACTACAATGTTACAGATCATTCACCACATCTCCTAAGTGTCATGTGCCTTGGCAAACTTTGCAATCAATTGCAGTCTAAAAGATGTAGTTGCTATATTATGTTGTTTGTCATTAACAACAAAATGGCCAGAGTATAGTATTCTTCTTTTAGTTGGTTAATAGTGGTTTGCAGTACTAAAAAGAGAGATGGCTTTGTTCTACTTTACTTTTGGCCAGAGACATCACCTCTTTTAACTTACTAATATATGAACTCATTGTTACGTTTTGTGCGTAATATATCTAAAACACAACATAACTATACCAAGAACACCTATGCAACCAGAACATAGTGGACAATCATCAACATACACCTAAATTTCTCTTCATACAAGAGCATCTGGGTGAAATACAGCATAGATGCTGATTTGACATCCCAAAATGTTATACAACATATAGAAAACAACCAAACATAAATATTGATAGTAGTTGTAAGTTGTTTCAATTGCATACTTGTGATCTGATTTTATTTCCTTTCCAAAGGTTCTTTCCTAGATGATGTCAAAAGTATTTCAATTGAGAAGTATAATATTTAACAAAATAGCAAGAAAGTTTCTCTGTTGTTGCAAGCAGAGCCAAATTTTCAATTCAATTCAATCGTGGATAAATAACCAGTGACAAAAAAATGAATACAAACATATAATCTGATGGCAAAACCTGTCCTGTTAATAAAGGGGTAGAACCTCGAGAAGATCACAAATGTTCCTAATAGTGTAAGTGGGATTTGTTGCTCCTAGAGGGGGATCATTTAGACCATGAATTTTGACCCATATAGTTGCTAGAAAACCTGCATTTTTACCTCTTTGAAATATAGAAACATAGCTATTTGTAGTGAAACATAAAACCAAATTTAAGGCAAAAGATTAGGACAGATTCCCATCATGATACATCTAGAGATGCATATTAAAAATCCTTATCCAGAGAACAAAAATTAACAGAAAAGAAAAGATCAAGACAACTATCCACCTCAAACCTACCATATGAAGGATCAAAACAATGGATCTCATTTATCTAAAAATTTATGCTAGATACATTTGTTTGTCTTTGTTCTATACAAAGAAAAGCTTGAAATACAAGACCTAAATCTTTGTTTTAAGGTTATCTCCCACCATGACAGACTACTCAAGCATGCATCCTACAAGCTCACAGGATTTCAAAAATATGCTTTTATGGGGTTTTTCATGAATCTCCTATGTAGATAAAAAATGAAAGGTTTAGTTTATGTTGATTTCAAAAGTCACATGTTCAAACTCACAGAGCTCGAGTAAATAACTAAGGGAATTCATCTACTTTTTTGGTTGGGACATAAAAGTAAAAAATATATTGAGAGTTATGAGTTAACAAATAGGACTTAAGATATAGAGAAAGCAAAAATGAAAAAAGTTATAAAGCACAGATGCTTATATCTAAGGTACCTCCACCAACCATAATTGTATTGAAAAGCTCATCTGCTCGACAAGCCAAAAATTTTGCATGTTGAACCTGATAAATCAACTAGATTATAAGAAAAATTGGTAGAAAACTATAATTATAGAAACCATGATCCATCGAGAGTTTAAAACCATTACAAAGAGGCAATGTTTTGATCTCACCTTCGGATGGCCATTGGTTATGATGCCAACTTTAATTCCATTGAGTAGTATTTTCTTGACCATCTGCATAGATATAAAGTTCAAATTTAGGAATCATCCCTTATTGAAGGAATCTCTCATAATTTCATGCTATGCAAATCTAATTAACTTAAAACTTAACTGCATGGTCGCCATAAACAAACTGAAAAATACTTCTAGGTCGGGCTCCCTAGAGGCTGAAGCACATAAACTAGTTTAAAATCCCGTCTTGATTCGGGATTCCGGATATATTGGAGATTATCCTGAGATGGAAGTGGACATTTTAGACAAGAAACTATCCCTTTCTTGGGGTTTCCATGGTATTTATGAGTCATTCTCTTGCGTTCTTAGATTAGCTCCTCCCAAATATATGCTCATGTAGCACAACCTGTTCACAGTCTGAAGTATTCTGCAGCTTCTGTGCAGCCTTGGGATTTTTCATTTAGGTCATTGCCTCTGCCTGGTTCTGAAAACTGAATTATTGAAAGAGAAAATGAAGCTAATGTTCCCCCAACTTTCCGGGATGTGGGAAACGCACATTGGGGATGTACGGAGACCACCACCAATTTTTTGGGAAATTCGAGGGGGGTGGGGGGGTCATAAAAATTATAAAAAATATAAATCCTGGCAATAACAATTCATTGCGTGTAAATACAAGTCAACCTGCTCCCTATAAATACAATGTAATTCTTCAATGATTCAATACACTTCAATAGTGTGTGAATCCATGGAATAGATGTTATAATGGGGAAATGTGACCCAAGGACCCTATTTCTTCATCATTCAAGAGGGCATCACATTATTTGAGGGTTTCAAGTCCAACATACAATTATGCAAGAGTGAACTATTAATCCTATGTTGGGATCAATAGCGCTCTGTGTCGCACTCCTCTAGGCTTTTAGGACATGACTCTACCTTGAATCTCGAAATTGATCCTCGAAGGACATTACTCAACACCCTACATTTTTTATGAAACTTTCTAAACCAAGCATTAAAATAAGGTAGAATTAGAAAAAACTCCCCATGCTTAATAACTGATTTTGCTTGACTAAAGGGTACAAATTGATTAAGGTCATGATAAAGGAGTTCAACAATCAACACCACCAAGATCAAGGTACATAGAGAGGTTGATGTGCTTGACTAAATGACAATCCCTTAACCTCATACATGATAAAATCTAGTGGAAACATTGCAATCCTGAAATCCCAAAAAATGTGAAGACTGTTGAATTCTGAATGGGATCTAAAATACTACTTTTTGCATATGAACTCCAATGAGGTTGGAACCACTCTCAAAAACTCCTACTGCTGGATTTCCTTTTGATATAATTTACTGAACTGTGGATAAAAATGAATAAATTAATGGTAATATTAAAAATTTAAGTAAAATGATAGAAAATTAAAGATAAGGAAAATACTACTAAGAATTTAATATTAACATTACCACTAGAGTTCCTAGGATCCCCCCACTTCGTAAGTGCATGTTTCAAAACAGGGGGACAAGCTCCCCCCTAAGTTTCATCAAGTTTCACCAAATTGGGGACGAGGACAAACATTTCTCTAGGAGCCCCCCAGTCCCTGGGCCGTGGGGAGTGATGGGGGTGCATCCTTGACCCTGAGGAACACATCCCCATGTAACACTGAATGAAACCCATGAAACTATGATCTTCCCTTGCTCAAAATCTGTAAATAGGATCTTTGATTATTTTGTAACCATTCTTTATTCCACCTTGAAAATCCATCACAAAGTCTAAACTGGACAAAATTTTAATGACTTCTCTAGTAGGTAATAAAACAAATAAATTCCGCACCAAGAGATTTGATGTGCTCATACAGCTTGAGTGGAGATGGGAAACCTATCACTACTTTATGTAACAGTACATTGAATTCGGACAATGCCTTGGGTGCATCGAATATGGACAATGCACAGACTCATCTAAACCAAGATCTAATGAAAGTCTAATTTGAAACATGAGGCCGCAAAGCCCAAGGATGTATATCTCATATTCACACAAATGCCAACATATTAAGTATTGGAATTCATTGTATGCAACCTCAAGCTTTGCAACTTGGAGGGGCAACTAAGACTAGGTTTTAGATGAGTTTGTGCTGGTACATAAACTTCTCCAATTTTTCTCACTACAGGAATTATAAGTTTTGGCCGGCCCCATTAGTTCATGATACAGAAGTCATCCTGAACCATTTAACCTATAAAATTCCAAATATTGAAAATAAAATGTTTGACTAGAGCATCTTCTAATAAGCCCAATTTTCCAAACATATAAATTTACTGAGAGTATGGTGGTTTATGTCATTCCAAGGTTTAAAGCTAGGAACATTAGCAAGGGAAGATCACTAATACTACTACAATAAGCCCACATTGCCCAAATGATGTTCTAGCACATATCTGAGACCCACAGGGGTAAGGTCTGTCTTTTCTTCCCGGCACATAGAAGAAAATTAATGGGATTTTATCCCATTCACCCCACTTAGGGAAAGGTCATCTTGAGAGTGCCTCTGGCTACCTAGACTGTTGTGAGTGAAATTGTGAACTGGTAAACCATGACAATAGAAAAAGGTATCAGTTGCAATAAACATAGACTTACATTTGAACCCAGAACTTTATGATAGCAAAATAGAAATCACATATCAAGATAAATCATAACAAAGTAGAATTGAAGGCGGATAAATAGGGTGTTTACATAGCATATGGCAAGTTACCGCTTCAACTCATGGGGACATTTGGAATGAAGTCATCTGGTTATGTCAAAATAGTGCTGCATCTCCTGTGTGCAAGTTAACAATAGTCAGAATATATGATATCTACTTCGCCCATTTAACTAAAGCTTTTAACTATATTCTAAATGAAGTACTCAATATTTACTGAAATAAAGAAGGTTTACTCTTGCAAGTTGGTTATCACTGACACCTTGGCCTTCCAAAGCCATGCACTAGATCTGAGCCCTCCATTCAGTCACATCAATTTGAAACTTGAACAAATTTGTTTCAAAAAATCTAAATTTATAAGGGATAGCCAACTGCCCTAAGCAATACCCAATTACAAATTTAAATCCCCTGCACAATATCCAATTATGTTATAGCACATTGAGGAGCAACAAAATTGGAAAATTAATTACAAAGAAGAAATGGGGAAAGGGGTCACAGACCTGGTTATTGGGATCCTAGGGCTGAGTGATGAAGCCCTTAATGAAGGTGTCTATGATGACTTGCTGATCGAGCAAGGGATGGTGCTGACTGAGCAACTCCATGAATTCCATGTGGGCTGCCTTGTCAGCAGCATGGGTCAAGATCAACGTATCATCCAGATCAAAAAACACTGCCTTGATGCATTTTTTGGGTTTTGTGCTTTCCCAATTTGAAGCCAGAAAGTTTAGGGGTCCTGGCTAAGATAATGATCCTAGACAGTGACCACCTATAACACCACAGAAGCATTAACAGTTGTTATAGCTCAAAATGACACATCTCTGCATGTGACCACTTTCCCATGATTCCGTCACATGTCGACACTTCCATGACGTCACTTCATGAAAAGTCACTGAAAAAACACCAAACTTGGAGTACCTGTATCTTGAGTTCTGTAACTCCATTTAACCTCATCTCTGCACCATTGGAAATATATTTCTGTTAGCTAAAACTTTCCAGAAGACACCAAAGTCTGAAAATGCCTAGAAATACCTTAAAAATGAGTTTTTTTTTGTCTGTATGCGACTTGCCCTCTATAATACCCGCGTACGTACACGAGTTGCTCTCTAGGATACCCGCGTACATACGCGAGTTGCTATATATACGTGAATTTCTGTATTAGCAACCTGCGTGTATTTCTCGTGTACGCGACTGTTGTATTCAGCAACCCGGGTACGCATCTTAAAAATGTCAAAAAACACGCCTTTTGAATTTCGGGTAGTTTGGGTAGTTATGCAACTGACTCCTTCAGTTGTAACTACTTTGTCTTCCCCCCTAACTCTTCCTTAACCATATAAATAGAGGTAGGGAGGTCCATGAGAGGAGACTTGAATCTTTGCATTGTTATGCTGGAGGATTTGGAGCTCTCTTTGCCCACACCTTTTCCCTAGCGATCATCCACTTGTGTTGTAGATCTTGGAGGTTGAGTTCCTTGGAGAAGAGAAGCAGCAGAACCATATCAAGGTTTTGTGAGGTGCCAAACTTGAAGAGAAGGTATACTTGTACTTGTTTTCAAGATTAATAAAGATGTGATTTCCTTCTTCTTCCCAAATCATTGTTCAATGTGTGATTGAATCTTTGTTTATGATCATATGATGATGTTAGTCAGATCATTATTTCATGTTTATTTGATTAACATTGATTTATATGTGGTCATGTTGGTTCGAGGAAGGTATAATTTGTTTTGCAGGTCTCTTGGAGCAAGAGAAGCAAGAAGAGGATTGAAGGGCTGCTTGGATCAAACTTCATTTGGCTAAGGTATGAACCATTCCAATCTCTGAAAATTGCTTGTATTTCCTTGCAGAACCATTTGCATCCACCTTTCAACCCCAGTATGTTGATGGCCTCTTAAACCCTAGCCATAGGATACTTTCCTTTACAACAACAGTGACCACCTATAATAACACAGAAGCCTTAGCTTTAAATCAAGTGATAAAAATTATAAGAGCCAGGCAGATTTAGAAACTTATTGCTAATGGAGACTTGACAATTATCATTTGCAAAATTAGAGACTTGACTCCTTTTGCACCGTAATGTCTTGCAAGAATGATCTCTAGACCTAGAATTTAAAGAATTGCAAGTATTTTGACTTGGGGAATACTATCAAATCCTCTGATGAGTCTGAACATTAAACAAGGACACAGATTCAATGGAAAATAAGGGTATGCTATAGAATCATGGATTTTTGGAACAATATGCAGATCTTTTCACTGATTTGCACCCAGGAATATTGACAATATAAACATTAGAAATTGCATGCACCTTGAATTGCAGGACAAGTTGCAAAGTTCACCATGCCACATGAAATGGATTTTAACTTCTCCCTAATGTATTCAGCTTGCTTGGGCAGCAGATTAAATTTATGGGCTATGAGAAGGGTTATCGTAGCAAACATGGGATTTATCAGGCTTGTATGGGGTGTTTCTTCATTCCGTCAACACTACTCTGCATCCTAGTAGTTCAGTAGAGATCTGTAGAACTCCAAATAGCTCAGCATCAAGGGGAAGTAGTGGATGTATATACATACTTGAGGAAATATGTGAGGAGGTTTTTCAGTTTAGACTAGAAGGGAAAACCAAAGCTCAGAACAGACTGGCAACAATTTGGGCTCTTCTTCATTGCAGTGGTCTAGCCTGTTGACCTAAGGCATTTTGGGACATTGGAGAAGGTAATCCAACTTGATTTTCAATTTGTCTATTCTTTTAGGAACATTTGAGCCATTGGGTATCCAATATTTTGAGACTGCATTTCCTCACTGCTCTAGGTGGAAACCCTCGTAACTTCACAAAGTTGTGAGACTACCTCTGCTACAATGGATGGTCATAGGCATATAAGTCATATTTCATGTAAAATAGAAAAAAATTGCATGGTAATAAGAAGGATGGTCCAATCATGGCAAAGAATGTGCTTAAAGGAATAGTTTGCCAATTGTTGTTGCAGATGAATTCCAATAGCTTTGTGCACAACTATAGAACATGTAAGCACCGATTCTATAATTTGTGATGCCATTCACGATGCTGCAAAGAAAAAACCATTGCACAAAACAATTCACACCTCCAATCTCATGGAAACTAGGACATACATCATTGCTTGAATAAAAAAAGGCATTTGACAACTCCAGAGATAGTAAAAATCCAGAGGTTATGACCAGTAGATAGGATTAAAGTATTAAACAGTGAAGAGGAAGTGAAATGTGATTAATGATTGGATGACACAACAGAAATGGGAAATAGAGGTAGACAAAGCATTCAAGAACCGAGATTAGATTTAGGTTTCTTACAACCTACCCAAAGATTCAGCCACGGTATGTTTGACACAAGTTTGGACAGATGCATAGGTTGAATACTCTCCCCAATCAAACCTCCAAACCATTCCAAAATTGTTGGATGGATTAAGTACACATCTCTAGAAAATCAGCAAATGGTATAGCAAAATAGAATGAGGGAACCAAAGTCTCTTTGCTCTACACCTCCATCATCTTCATGGTCACGCCTACCAAGACATGACCTTCTTTTGCACCTCCATCATCATGGTCACCTCCTGCCAAGACATAAAATTTCAATTAATGAATTTTTGTTATGTAACTCTTTTCTTAAATGGCTCAAGTTGGCAACTATAGAGGCCTCTGCACCTTCCTTTGAGCATATTTGGCCAGGAGTCCCATTGGGATCTAGTATTTTTGTGAAAATGCCAATCCTATGATTTAGTTTAGATACCACAATTTCCTCAACTATAGAAAGAGCCAAAGCTGGTGGATGGGAAAAAAGACACTGTCTTAAATAAAGAATTGATCTATTGTTTTTTCCAAGGCCACGACAAGGGGAAACCTTGAGTAAGTGGCACAAGATAAATTCATTGAATAATGTTATATAAATGCAGATTGTTTTGAGGGAATTATTTTAGATAGTGCAAAGAGTGGATGGGGTATTGAAGATGTGCTTTTCAACCCCTTAGTAGGAGATGTCTCAGGGGATTTCATTGTGAGTTTATGAAGAAATATTCTCATCTTTTCATTCCTTGCTAAAGATTTGAAACTAGAAACTAGAAAATGGTAGATGTGGCTTACAAGTAAGGCATTCCATAATTCTGACACTAGAAGGTCTTCCAAGCAGAACCTGAATGTAGCATCACGTATGGTTGTGCCTTGTATTATATGTATATCTTGTAAGAGTTTTAGGAAATAAGCATCAAATCTACCATTTGCTTAAGCTTAGTTTGGGCCTTAGGGGTCAATAGTTGAAAAATTAATGACTAAAAAAAGGAAGGATACTTCCTTGGCCTCAAAGGATATCAATGAAGAGATCCTTTGAGGCTAAGGGTGCATAGATCAATGCTCCATCATAGAATTATAAAGCACAGTGAAAGCCCAAAATGGAACCTTAAGTTATATGAACTATAATAGAGACTCTAAAAAGGCCCAAGTAGAAGAATTGATCAAACAACTCAGAGCACAGTGAAAGAATGTAGGTCAAAACTAAAGGAGAGTTGCTGGAAACATGGAAATCCTGGCAGAGAATGTGCTTAAAGGAATAGTTTTCCAATTGTTGTTACAGATGAATTACAATAGCTTTGGGCACAACTGTAGAACATGTAAGCACTGATTCTACAATTTGTGATGCCATTCACGATGCTGCAAAGCAAAAACCATTGCACAAAAAAATTCACACCTCAAATCTCATGGAAACTAGGACATACAACATTGCTTGAATAGAAAAAGGCATTTGACAACTCCAAAGATAATAAAAATCCATAGATTATGACTAGTAGATAAGATTAGAGTATTAATCAGTGAATAGGAAGTGAAATGCGATTAATGATTGGATGACACAACAGAAATGGGAAATAGAGGTAGACAAAGCATTCAAGAACCAAGATTAGATTTAGGTTTCTTACAACCTACCCAAAGTTTCAGCCACGGTATGTTTGACACAAGTTTGGACAGATGCATAGGTTGAATACTCTACCCAATCAAACCTCCAAACCATTCCAAAATGGTTGGATGGATTAAGCACACATTTGTAGAAAATCAACAAATGGTATAACAAAATAGCATGAGGGGAACCAAAGTCTCTTTGCTCTGCACCTCCATCATCTTCATGGTCACACCTACCATGACATGAGCTTCTTCTGCACCTCCGTCATCGTGGTCACCTCCTGCCAAGACATAAAATTTCAATTAATGAATTTTTGTTATTCAATTTTGCTTCATTTTGCTAAAATATGGAGCCCTCCTGCTGCAGTTGGTCTTCTTGTTTTGATATTGAATATTTGTCAGTTTGGACAATTTGGTTTAGAGTGTATATTTCAGTCTTAGTTCTGTATCAACAATATTTTTTTTTATCTAATGAATATTTTGGAGCATTCGTTGTCTTGGTTATGTGTCCATTTTGGAGCTGCATTTTGCAGATTTAACTTATTAAAGAGTTGATGGTTTTAACCAAGGGATGTAAAAATTGTTTTGAATTTTGGATGAAGCTTTTCCTAGAAACCTTTTCAGAATTCCTTTGGAATGAGTTTGGCTTTCAAAAGTGGGTCAGGTATGTATTATGTCACTATTTTGTTGAATATATATTTGACATCTGCCTATGCTGTGACTTTAAATTATGCCATGATTATTGGTGTTGTTGTTGTTGTTGTGTATGTGCCTCAGTGCAGTGTTGGTTATGGGCCATTTTTGGACCTGCTTATAGTTATAGAAACCCCTTCTTGAAAAGTTTTAGAGTTGATAATAAACCTTAATTGTTATGTAAATATTTTCTTAAATGCCCCAAGTTGGCAACTGTAGAGGCCTCTGCACCTTCCTTTGAGCATATTTGGCCAGGAGTCCCATTGGGATCTAGTATTTTTGTGAAAATGCCAATCCTATGATTTAGCTTAGATACCGCAATTTCCTCAATTGTAGAAAGAGCCAAAGCTGGTGGATGGGCCAAAAGACACTGTCTTAAATAAAGAATTGATTTTTTTTTTTCCCAAGACCACGATAAGGGGAAACCTCGAGTAAGTTGCACAAGAGAAATTCATTGAATAATGTTGTATAAATGCAAATTTTTTTGAGGGAATTCTTTCAGATAGTGCAAAGCATGGAGGGGGTATTGAAGATGTGCTTTTCAACCCCTTAGTAGGAGATGTCTGAGGGGATTTCAGTGTGAGTTTATGAAGAAATATTCTCATATTTTCATTCCTTGCTAAAGATTTGAAACTAGAAACTAGAAAATGGTATATGTGGCTTACAAGTAAGGAATTCCATAATTCTGACACCATAAGGCCTACCAAGCAGAACTTGAATGTAGCATCATGTATTTTTGTGCCTTGTATTATATGTAGATCTTGTAAGAGTTTTAGGCAATAAGCATCAGATCTACCATTTGCTTAATTTTAGTTTGGGCCCTAGGGGTCAATAGTTGAACAAATTAATGACTAAAAAAAGGAAGGATACTTCCTTGGCCTCAAAGGATATCAGTGCAAGAGATCCTTTGAGGCTAAGGGTGCATAGACCAATGCTCCATCACAGAATTCTAAAGCATAGTGAAAGCCCAAAATGGAACCTTAAGTTATATGAACTAGGATAGAGACTCTGTAAAGGCCCAAGCAGAATAATTAATCAAACAAATCAGAGCACTGTGAAAGGAGGTAGTAAAAAATGAAGGAGAGTTGCTGGAAACATGGAAATCCTGGTAGAGAATGTGCTTAAAGGAATAGTTTGCCAATTGTTGTTGCAGATGAATTCCAATAGCTTTGGGCACAACTGCAGAACATGTAAGCATTGATTCTACAATTTGTTATGTCATTCACGATGCTGCAAAGAAAAAACCATTGCACAGAACAATTCACACCTCCAATCTCATGGAAACTAGGACATACAACATTGCTTGAATAAAAAAAGGCATTTGACAACTCCATAGATAATAAAAATCCAGAGGTTATGTCCAGTAGATAGGATTAGAGTATTAAGTAGTGAAGAGGAAGTGAAATGTGATTAATGATTGGATGACACAACAAAAATGGGAAATAGAGGTAGACAAAGCATTCAAGAACCGAGATTAGATTTAGGTTTATTACAACCTACCCAAAGTTTCAGCCATGGTATGTTTGACACAAGTTTGGACAGATGCATAGGTTGAATACTCTCCCTAATCAAACCTCCAAACCATTCCAAAATTGTTGGATGGATTAAGCACACATTTGTAGAAAATCAGCAAATAGTATAGCAAAATAGCACGAGGGGAACCAAAGTCTCTTTGCTCTGCACCTCCATCATCTTCATGGTCACACCTACCAACAAATGACCTTCTTCTGCATCGCCATCATCATGGTCACCTCCTGCCAAGACATAAACTTTCAATTAATGAATTTCTGTTATTCTGTTTTGCTTCATTTTGCTAAAATATGGAGCCCTCCTGCTGCAGTTGGTCTTCAGTGTTTTGATATTGAATATTTGTCAGTTTGGACAATTTGATTTAGAGAGTATATTTCAGTCTTAGTTCTATATCAACAATATATTTTTTTATCTAATGAATATTTTGGAGCATTCGTTGTCTTGGTTATGTGTCCATTTTGGAGCTGGGTTTTGCAGATTTAACTTATTAAAGAGTTGATGATTTTGACCAAGGGATGTAAAAATTGTTTTTAATTTTGGATGAAACTTTTCCTAGAAACCTTTTCAGAATTCCTTTGGAATGAGCTTGGCTTTCAATAGTGGGTCAGGTATGGATTATGTCACTGTTTTGTTGAATATATATTTGACATTTGCCTATGCTATGACTTTAAATTATGCTATTATTGTTGTTGTTGTTTTGTATGTGCCTCGGTGCAGTGTTGGTTATGGGCCATTTCTGGATCTGCTTATAGTTATAGCAACCCCTTCTTGCAAAGTTTTAGAGTTTATAAGAAACCTTAATTTTTATGTAACTCTTTTATTAAATGCCCCAAGTTGGCAATTGTAGAGGCCTCTACACCTTCCTTTGAGCATATTTGGCCAGGAGTCCCATTGGGATCTAGTATTTTTGTGAAAAATCCAATCCTATGATTTAGTTCAGATATCGCAATTCCCTCAACTGTAGAAAGAGCCAAAGCTGGTGGATGGGCCAAAAGACACTGTCTTAAATAAAGAATTGATCTATTGTTTTTTCTAATACCACAACAAGGGGAAACCTCGAGTAAGTGGCACAAGAGAAATTCATTGAATAATGTTGTATAAATGTAGATTGTTTTGAGGGAATTCTTTTAGACAGTGCAAATCATGGAGGGGGTATTGAAGATGTGCTTTTCAACCCCTTAGTAGGTGATGTCTTCGGAGATTTCAGTGTGAGTTTATGAATAAATATTCTCATCTTTTCAGTCCTTGCTAAAGATTTGAAACTAGAAACTAGAAAATGGTAGATGTGGCTTACAAGCTGTTTGAGCCTAGCCAAAGTCTCATTAATTGGAACATTAAGCTAGAGTCTTCAATCACTTCCTCTTCCTCTAGATATCTAGCCAACCTTCACAACTGTAGAGGAAGGCATCACGAAAGAAAAAAATGAACTATGTTGTATATTCATTGAATCGAGATTATGCATTTTTTCACCCAACAATGTAAGGATGACACACTTCTGCAGTTTTCATTGGATGAAGAGGAGTTTTCTCGACAAATTTGGGTTGAGGCATGTAACAACAAAGGTTTTAAAATCCTACAGGGTCTTTAACATGATTTTCCCACAATAAGATTAGAATATGTTACATCCACTAAGCTTATTAAGAAAAATAGCAACACACCATCTTGAAGGACTCGATGGAGTACAACAATATATCTAGATTGACAACTTGAAAAATTGGGATCATTAAATCTTGATGAAAATGATATGGAAATAGTTCAACTAAAATGTCTTTTTGACGATGTAACCAATGAATGTCATTGTTTAAAAGTGCAATCAAGGATAGGCTTGGAACTACAAAAAATGAATTTCAAATTTTTTTGGGGAACATAAAATGATGCATTGAAGGAAAACTATAAAGGCAAAATTCTATGACACGAAGATCTAGAAAAAAAACATAAAAAATTGTGATATACAATTTTCTGATCTAGATCAGAGTCAAAGATGCTGAAATGTAATATTTAAGGACTACCTTGACAAATCAGTCCCTCTATGCTAATTGTCTAAATCAACCATCAATGGAAGGGCATGAGCAAATTGAATTTTGGAGGAAGCACTAAGTGGATCTGAATGTCCTCGACCTAGTTTGTTAATATGTTTTTTGGATTGCTTGGCGATTATTGCACACGGAGGTTAGGAATATCCTAAACTGTGCACAGGATTGCACATATTTCCAGAAAGATGCTACCAATAGCACATAAATGTTCATATTTGTTGTTTCCCACATCACAGGGACACAAAGATGCCTAGGCCAATTTCTCATGCTACATTAATGCCCAGACTTCACAATGAACAAGTTATGTAACACAAAAACTACCCAGAAATACCCAGATCCAGATCTAGTAATCTCAGTGATGTCCATGCCATATGAGGATGTGAACAGTCACAAATCATGCCCAGAACACACCAGGACTTGGATTTGCTACTGCTTATCGTTGTTCCAATGCACGTATCAGCCTAGAATTAGGTTTACTACTGCAAAGAGGTAAAAAACATGCTTGTTCTGTTGATGTATATGTAACTTCGGAATGTATTCTTATATGTATTTTATATATTGTAACCCGATGTTTATTCCGGGATGTTTCTATTATGTATTTGAGTCATGTGGTCATACCCCGATGTTCCGATCGGGAGGATTAATAATGTAAACAAGTCATATCAAGTCATTAGGTAAGTCCCCATAGTTATGGGGCACTTGGGTTATTATACACTAATTAAGGTGTAGGCTCGAGTAATTAATTGTAAGTTAAGCCTACATGGTTGAGTGCACTTCAAGTCAACGGAAGAATATAAATAGAGAGTGAGAGTCTCTCTATTTATCACTTGTGACTTGTATCTCTTGCTCTCTCAAGTGTAGCGCACCTTTGGAGAAGGAAATTCTTGGGCTTGACAGAAGACAGAAGGCTGCTGTTGTGTTGGGAGGTCATCTTACTGTTTTGGGATCACATCTTGTGGTGATACTATCTTAGAGGAAGTTGAGGGGTTTTCTCCATTTATGGTTTCCCCTCCTAAAAATCTTTGTCTCTTGTCTCTTGTGATGTGCTTATGTGATTGCTGTGCTTGTTATTCTCTCAGTGAAAAGATCTTAACATAATGCTAGCTTAAATGTTGAAAAACTAACATGGTATCAGAGATAACATGAGAAGAAGACATTATATAGCTACAGGAACTAGGGCTTCCTATTTTGTGGATATTCCTCCACATATTTTCAGCAAAAGTATGCTAGGATGACTCTCCATTGAAGGGTGCATCTTTCTGTCGATGCGGAATTCAATTTCAAGCATTTTCAGTTTCGATGTGGAATTAGGGATTTCTACAGAAGAGGAATTTTTGAGTGAGACCAGAATAGGATTGTTCTACTCATAAAAACCGAAATTTAGAGACCTGGATCAAGAAATTTGGTTGGGTAAATCTCCGGGAAAGTCAAACCCTAGTTTGACCCCTAGCTAGGAGAAACCCTAAATACTAAAACTGCTAAGTTTTTGTACAGTCGCTATATTTCGAGATTTGCGACGTCTCAGAAGCTAAACATTGCAGGGGCCGAAGCTAAAATCCTGATGAACACTGTGTCCAAAGGTCAGCCTCGGATTCGCTATATTCTGGGAGATATGATCTCTCCAAGTTAGGGTTCCATCCTCTTCCAGAAATCATCCATAAACAGGACACCTGGGGAGATCTGCAATATCTTGGGCTACAGAGGTCCAAATTGAATTCCTGAAGATTTTCCAGAAAGGGCACGGACTATAATTTCTGTGGTCCAAAGGTCAGACTCAGAAGATGAACCAGTGACATGTGGCATGCCGTACAACTTCACTGTTCTGAACAGTCCAGTAACAGGTCACCTTGGGAAAAGGATCATAAATCCCAAATGGTGAAACCAATTCTGATGAAACCTGTGGTGTTGGATCAGGGACATGCTATTTTACCTCAATGAGAAATTTATGACACAGAGGATTAGTAATTTCAGAGATATCATAGAAACAGTAACAGGAATTTCTGCAGAAGAAATCAGAAAATTAGGGCTTCCTGTTCCGGGAGTTTCCCTTCACTGTTTTCAGAAAAGGAGTACATTGGACAGCTCCATTTGAAGAGATCTATCTGTTCATCCAATCAGATCTGAAAGATTTCAAGTTTTGAAAATTAGGGTTTCTGTGACAAACCCTAGATCAACGAACTCCGGGACAAGGACGGACACCTCAAATCGGTAAGATCTAATCCTTTGCTATTTCCATTTGAGGTTCTCATTTCAATATGATATATCACATCAGCTTAGTTAAAAGCTTACGGAAGTTGACAAATTCCAAATCTGGAAGTATATGATCTCTCTAAAGAAAATGGATTGGACACCTACATGAGGATGGAGGTTCCAATTTCAGAGGGAGACGAGGCCAAAGAAGACATCATGCTCATGCTGCAGAGGATGATGAACCATCCAAAAAGAGATCCAGACATCAAAGTGAAGATTCTTCAAGCGAGGATGAATATGTTCTGATATCAACTCTCACAGGTAACATTATTCATGGAAGTGATGATTGGCTTATAGATAGTGGGGCTTCCAAACATATGACGGGATTCAAGGAATCTTTTGTGAGACTATCAGAACATGAATGACTAGGAGATGACTACCAATGTCCAATAAAAGGTAGTGGGGAATCTTCATACAAGATATACTCTGGTAAGTCTCTAACAATGAAAGAAGTATTGTTTGTGCTAGGATTGAAGAAGAATCTTCTCTCCATTTCAGCATTGATGCAAAAGGAATGCGGGCTGCATTCATAGATGGTCAAGTCATCATGTGACCAAAAGGAAAGACTATCGATGATGCGGTAGTGATTGAAGAACAAGAAGGAGGATTGTACAAATTGAAGGGCCATCCAGAACAAGCCTTGATCCATGATACGGTAGAGCCAAATGATCTTTGGCATAGAAAACTTGCACATGTGCACTACAAAGCAAAGTTGTTGAAGGTCTTCCAGAATTTCAAGCTATTTGAAGGGAAGAACAACTTGAAGCGGTAAAAGAAGCGGTGAAGAATGCAGAAGTGGCGATGGCCACCTTGAATGACCTCCTAGGATCGTGGAATTCATTCATTCAAGGAATGTGTTCCAGAAGGAAGTGATTACTTTCATCAAACTTTGGGAAAAAGAAGAAGCGCTACCCATAAGAAGAGAAGATAAGATGGGAGCATTTGAAGATCCAGCTCTCACCATCCAAAGAAGATCCCTCAAGCAATGAGGAATATGAAGAAATCAACTCTTGAAGAACCTCTTATCCACCTCAGCATTTGGATAAGAAACGATGCTATCATGAATGAAGAAGACGATGAAGCTGAAAACTCAAGAAGGAGTATACCCACGAAACAAATGAAGATAAGTATTCAATTGTCATTTCATGATATTGTTTTGTTATGCATTTGTTTATATTCAGTTATTATATTATTGATGATAGGATGTTTGCATTAATGACAGTATACTACTAATATGCATATGAGTAAGTAGCTCATGGTGCTATACAAATTCTCCATTGCTACTTATCTAGAATGAAACCTCTTTGCTGACATATTGGATTAGTGCACAATCCCAATGTTGTCCTGGTAGAGATGGAAGGCATCTAGAAAGTTTTAGTGAGATATGGATGAATGTTGTATTGGCTAAAGTAGTTGCATGATCATATATTAATGCATAAGTATTTTCCAGTATGAATATTCCTTATGAAATGTTTCTAACCATATAAATGCATTTGACTTGTAGGAAATATTGCATACATAATTGCCTACAAGCAAAGAAGAATGAAGACTTGTTCCGATGAACAAGTGACGACATTTCAAAATGAAGAATAATATGACGAGTGCAGTGACATCATTGATGTAGAACCTTCTAGCCTCCAAGAAGAAAGGGAAGACCAGTTCA